>BQNB010005671.1:86270-101108 GCA_026074375.1 Tanacetum coccineum
TGCATAAAAAGGGTCAACACAAAGGTTGAGTGAAATTCATAGGTTTGAAATGTAATAGTTGAATACAAGTTATAGCGTAATAATTATTGCATAAGCACAATTATCATGGAAAACAGTATTATCATGGAGAACAGTTGAATATTATATGGTTGAATGCAAGTTATTATTGGTATTCGCTATTTTATACATAATATTTACCTTGAAAAACAAACCCAAAAGACCAAAAACATAATAAAATTGCAAAAATATATGTTGTTTTTGTGTTTGTGTATGTGCAGGTACGGATATCAAGAAAGGGACAAAAATAAAGACAAAACCAGATAAAACCGAGCATGGGATCGGAAAGAGCACGGAAAATTAAGTCCAAGAGTACTTTTGGATTTTATTAGGCCAGCCCGTGACCCGCTTTATGGGCCGGGCCAACCTATGGATAACTTAAGTCCAAAATGAGCCTAAAAAGAAATAATGAAAATCTGAGGGTGACATTGGCTGTTGTCATCACGTGTGTGTTAAATAATTCCAAAGGGGGCACGTGATGAAGCATTTACCATGAATAGGCGAATGGAATTAAGGCACGTGGCATACAATTTGTTATATCTCACTCTTTCAATTCATATTTCAAAGTATCAATTGCAAAAAGGATCCAACAGTTAAAAAGGGCTGCGTGAATAATAAGCATGTATGGAAGACACGCGTCATAATGATATCGGCTGGATCAAAAGAATGCAAATGGCTATCTGTGTGACACCAAAGGGAGGCCAATCATTGGCTATTCAATACCCCAATCATTGGATACAATTTACACTTTTCACCCCTCTCTCACTATAAAAGAGCAACCCGCTCCCCCTCACTTCTGGCGAGTTTATCTTTTATTTTTTTTAGTTTAGCTTTTAGTTTTAAGCTTTTAAATAAATTGTATTAGCTTATTTCGTTTTTCCAGCTAATTGTACTCTGGCTATTTCTATTTCTTTTCTTCTATTTCGAGTGTATTGTTAAAAAGCTTTTCATGAGCTTATTTCTGGCTTAACTTGTAGCTTATAGCACGAAAAAAGTGTAGATCGAATAAGTTTAAAAAGCTCATTCGTTTCATCCTTTGTTTCTTCTATAAGTTCCAATCAATAAGTTTTTAGATAAGTTTTTTTTACTAGAGCTTGTTAGATCGATTCTTGTTTGTTTCATTCGGTTTATTAATTTTAGCTTTTTGATTGTTAGTTTGCTTATTTGAGTTTCGTTTGCTTAGGTTCGATTCAAAACAGCTTGAGTTAGCTTATGTTTAGTGCTTATTCGATTTTAAACTTGTTATCATGGCTTATTCTGAGCTTTAGCTTATATTGTATGCGCTTATTGGATCTGGCCTACTCGTTTGACTTAGTCAATAGTTGCGATTGATTTGTAAAATTAAGATACCGAACTGCGTTTGCATCTTCAGTTGGTTGTTAAATTTTCATTGGGCCTAGTTAAATTTAAATGGATTTCGTTTAGGTTTATTTGGCCACAATCTGTGACTTGGGCCTGGGAATTACTTGGGACATGAATTTGGTTCAATTTAGCATACGCATGTTAGTCTAGGGTAGATGAATTTGGTTTGTTAAATTTATAACTGGGCCTCATTATTAAATGAAAATGTGTTATATGTTTTAGATGTTAACAGTTTGTTAATATTTGTTTTGTGTTTTTGGTACCGGTCTACTCATGAGGCGTGGAGCTTAAGGGTTTATTTAGCTAGACCGACTTTGATTAGTTGTTTTAGTTAAATAAATCGGGTGGTATTCGTTTACTTGCGGGTCTCCAATTCGGTTCCATTTTCTAATCCCTTTTTCAATATTTAGCATAGTTTTATTTTATTGTTTCATATTATGTTTGCCTATTTGAATTTTTGCCATGCTTAGTGTAGATTTATTTTATGTTTGATAAATTGAATTTCGTTATGCTTAGTGAGTAGATTTACTTGTGTTTGCTAAGTGATTAGTGATTTGGAATTTAAGTGCGGGTTTAAAAAGGTTTAAAAAATTAATAGTCATTAGATTTTTCCAATTTAAATATCGTCATTTACTTTTAATGCAATTTAATTACTTGTCATTTATTATTAAAAAAGCATTTACTTTATTTGTCATTTAATTTCTTTAAACTTGTTATCTTTAAGGATTTTAATTCATTAGACCTAAACCCGCACTTAATGAACATTTTACGTCACTTAGCAAGCATATTTGTCATTTATATCTTTTAGATCAAATTTTAGTTTAAACTTGTAGTTTTAAATCTTAGTATTAATATTAGTTTAATTTTTAGTATAAAAATAGTTTAAAGCCAAAACCAAAACTTTTATGACAAACAAGCTCGGTTCCTGACATTCCCATAGATTTCTATTCACCTCTCGCCGAGGAAACGAACCGGGAGGTTTTTGATAATTGCTTTGGTTAAAAGCGTTTATCTAGAACCCGACGGAAATACTATACTATATTATTATTGATATCCTCCTTATATATTATATATTATATATAGTGTGTCCGGAGACGAATCAATTATAATGGTAATAATTGCAACGAATACAATTATCATGGAAAATCAGGGTAACATTATTATTGCATCTAAGCTCATGAAATCAATACATTAACAGGGAAGATCACCGTAATGATATTGGTTAGGGACAGATGTCCCCGTGGAAAAGGTAACTTGCCAAGGTTACCTATTAGGACAAATATAGCGCGTTTGGCTACCCGATGAATGGGTATACCAACGGGAGCCGTCACCCCCAATAGATCTATTCACAATATTCGCGTTCACTCGCAATGCAAGTAATTAATGATTCATGATATGGAAATAATGGCACTGGAAACTACTTAGGCAATAATATATCTGGATAGCATACAGTTGGAAAAACACTTGCATTCATGGTTTATATCAGGTATCACAGGTTTATAAAGTATTCAAAAGATTGAAATGTAGGGTTATGAATTCATTAAGTCTTTGAAAAGTAATCACATTGTTATAAGATAAATGAGTATGTAAAAGAGTTTGTAACAAGCATGTGTCCCCCTCGCGGGTTTATAAAACATGTAAATAAGTAAAGGCGAGGTTATGAATCTCACAATATCGTTTTTAAGTACTTGTGTATATTAAAAACAATTAAGCATGTATCCCCCTCGCGGGTGTATAAAACATTAAAAAGATTGAAATTCGAGGCTATGAACTCACTAAGTCCCTGAAAAGTAATCACGTTGTTATAAGATAAATGAGTATGTAAAAGAGTTTGTAGCAAGCATTTATCCCCCTTGCGGGTTTATAAAACATGTAAATAAGTAAAGGCGTGGTTATGAACTTCACCTGATAGGTAGTTGTAATAAATATTCCAAAATGAAAGCTGATGGTCTTATCACAATCTTAACTGAGAAGGTTGATATAGCCAAAAATGATTGTAAACAGCCACGTCGCGCAACCTGAGTAAATATGTCAAGTCTTAATACATTTTAGCCAAAAATGATTGAACATGTTTTTATATTTTTTCAAAATGTTACATTTTAGACCCTTAAGAATGAAAAATGGCAAAATATACCCTTGGAGTTTGCACATTTCGTGAGGTGTTTGGTTGTGTACTTGTAATAGATCGAATGAATGCTTAACGAAAAAAATCCTTAGGGGTACATTTTTATAAACTTTTAAAGGCTACTTGAGAACAAGTAGGATTCAAGTGGGGGATATTTGATGACATCAAATAACTTCACTTTTATAGCATCCATATATCACCATGTACTTACCCATATTATATAATTAATGCAAAGATTGTTCTATAATCGTTTGTATTTGATAATTGCAGTAATGAATTGAGACTTCTTGGTTAAAATTTAACGAAAGGCACTCATTCTGGAGCTTAAACAAAATATGAAGATTACTATTCAAACATACCAATACACCATATCCGATCAGGAAAGGGACGCGTATCTGTTCTACACTTCACTGAAACCACAATAAACAAGATCAATAATCTAATCCAAAATATCCTATAACTCCGTATGTCAAGTTATAGATGGAAATATTCTGGAAGATATCACACGTGGTACCTACTCCAAGAAACCCCCGTTCCCGTATCGAAGACGATTTGATACTCCGTATCAAAGACATTCATACCGTAACGACAAGATCTAGACCTCAATAAATACACGAACCCTAAACACAGTTGTAGTATGCAATGAATCCCTAACCAACAATTCGACCAAGAGAACGACTAAAAGCACAAATAGGTCAAAAAAGCCTCAAGATTATAGGAAAACTCTTGAATATTTTGCGACCAACCTATATCGATCATTTAAAGTTTCTTTTCTTTGGTCGATCTATAATGAATAAACCGTGTGGTATTTTTACAAAACCATCGCTGATACCTTTAGTTATCAGCCATGTCCTAAAAAGATTCTAATTTGGGGTTTGATTATATCCGATTGCTTAATTATCGTATGATTATTGTTTAGGTTTTCAATTTAAAACGATTTAATGTGCTTATATTGATTCGACCTATCATTCAACTGGGTCTAATTCTACATATTAAATGCGCTGCAACTCGTGTTGGTTGGGCATAAGGCTAAGAGTCTGGATAGCTCTCCATATTTTAATTTTAATATCTAGAACAAAGGAATCAAATATATTAATGACCTATCTTTGCCTTTAGTTTAGTGAGCTTAGTTGGACTAGCAGGTGACCTTGGGATCAACGAGTACGTTCTTATTCCATTGGTAAGGACTTGGATAGTAGACTACTAGTATATAAAGAGCCGTTAAGTAGTAAGTGGGTAAAGTCTCCATGAGCTAGGGTTTAGTAAGAGCACCGTTACTAATCTACTAAGATAGATTATAATCAACAAATGCTTGCTTTATGCGGATGCGTCTAATTGTGACAGAATTATCATGTCTAGGTCTTAAGATGAAGTACCGCCTAAGTCTAGGAATGATATTCCCTTCGAGATAAGTCAATCATTGCACTAAATAAACAAACCCACATTTTATCGGATTATTCATGGTTGATATGTTTCCCTTACATTAGTGTTTAACCGCTCCTCTATCATTTGTTATTCTTCTTATGTGTGTTTATTGCTTTACTTGTCATCAAAACGTGTCGGTTAATACCCAAAACTGTGGCCGTCTCATTCAGCTGAAAACCCTCCTTATCATTATTTGGTTTAACTTAGATTTAACATAAATTAGATTAATTTAGAACTAACATAGATAACTAAAATATTGGACTGAAGAATCAGATTTAACTCTCTCGCTCTTAGTGATCGACATCCTACTTACCACGAAACTTTATCTGTCCGGGTACACTGCCCGTTAAAGTGTTGTTTTAGGTAAAGTCGACAAAATATAAATAGTACAACTTGATACATAAAATAACACCTACACGACAACACATCAAGACTCTTTCATTGCTCCTTTAGAGCCGTATCTCCCATCCAAATGTCATCCCAAAACAAAGAATTTTCGCCATTGCCCACTTTTTTTCGAAGTATATGTGATGAGATCAATACCTTGTTGTTTAAGATTAAATGTCTTGCGTACAATATCCATCCTAGTAGAGGAATAATATGAGGTTGGTAATTTGTGAAGGTCGCCCAAATCTCCATGAAGGGTGGCTATTACTCTAGCACATAACGAGGAGCCTTGCGTTCGAAAATGCCAAACCTATTTAAACATAAGAGCTCGTTTTAATGCATAAAACTTGAAACGCCTAGACCCTCATTAGTTTTAGAAGCTAACACACTGGACCAACTTGCCCGCACCATTTTCTTCTCATTACTTTCCATACCATTAAAGAAATGACTACGGACCGACTCTGTAGTATGTAACACCTTAGCGGGACCTTAAACATAGACAACTGATAGATCGTCATCGACCCCAACACTGATTTTAAGATCGCTAACCTTCCTCCAACTGAGAGATTTTTCATCTTCCATTTGGATAAACGAGCCTTCACTTTATTAACAATTTCATCCCAAGATTTAATACGAGACATCATACCTCCTGCATTTACACCCAAATATAAGAAAGGAGGTTTGAGAGTTAAACATCCCATAGAATTTGCTACAATCTAAACTTGGTCAGTGGTTGTAACCCTTGCCCTTTTTATGAGGTTTGAATGTTCTAATTTGGTCATTTGACTTTTTGACTTTTGTCAGTTTCGTTAGAACAAGTACCGTGTTGACGATGGTGAATAAATGTGATTATTACGTTACTGGTATTTATATTCTGTGATAATAATTTGAGAGGAATTTTATCTGATGTTGAAATAGTGTTCCAGGAGGTTCGTCCCGTAAATAGCTCGAAATACCAAAAAACAAGTCCCGACATGTCCGTTAATGTTCAAAACAAATTTTGGGAAGTTTTATTTGGAAATATGTCGTGCGAATAGTCTAAGTTCTTGGAAAAGTATTTTTAAGTTTAATAAAAATACTAGGAAACTTCGGGTAACATTTTAGAATCGAGAACGTTGAGCTTTAAGTAAAACACGAACACAAACGGAGGCAATCCCAGCCCGTTGGATCTAATCCTCAGACAAGGGAGGGAACAAAAGGCTAGTTTTTAGCTTTGGAGTCCCAAACTAGTACAAATCATTTTGTCTTACCCATAACATGCATTTTTTTCATTTCACCTTCAAAACAATTTTTCTTTGTTTCTCCTGTGCTTGCGTCCGAAACACACACATAAAGGACAATAACAAGCACTATAAAATTTTGCACACTTGATCAAGAAACATGAAGATATTAGGAAATGAATGGTTGATTCTAGTATTCGGGTTATGCATTTAAACAACGCTTGGGTTGTCCGATCATGTTTCTAAACATCGCTTTTCAAAACCTCTCTTTGTAAGTCCTTCCAATTAACATCACCGAGACGCCGTCGCACATAAAGGTTCTAGAGGCACTTTAAGTCGGCCACTCCGCCGCCGTCGCTGGATCTCTTCACCCGACACAATGAATGTCATGACGCCAGTCGCTTTATGGCCGCGACGCAGAGAAATACGATGAAAAAAGAAAAGCCGTCTCTAGGCTCTAAGTAGAACAATTCTTTATGGTTCTTGGTGTAGAGTCGTAGTCTTGTCCGTTTCTTCTCCAAATGAGCCCAAGTCACGTGTATTTCCTCTAAATATCATCCAAGTGCTAAAAACCAAGCACTTAATCTGGGCATATTTGCATGATTTAGAGGGTTAAATAACCCCGAAATAGTGTATAAAATGACACCTCATCATAAACAAATCTCCACCAGCTAGAAGTAGGGTCTAAACAGCTCTTAAAGGCAACAAGGGTGAAACACGGGTTTAAACGGGGCGAATCATCCTGCAATCTTTACCAAAAGCGTTGCACCAACGAGGGCGACAAAATCACATATACACATCTATAACGATGGAATAGACATACATGATTGCATTCAAATCCCTCATTCGAGCAAACCCAAGGTTTAGGATGCAGAATGATATAGGGTAGGATAAGACATGGGATACACATTAATTGGTGTTTAGTAAAATACACAATACAAATAGTTTAAAATAATCTAAGGTTGTCATAACGGCTACCGTCCATCCATAAGCCTAAGTATTCAGGTCCAAAAATCTGATCCACAATAATGGGCTACTAGCTCCATCCTTCATAATCATACAGGTGGCTTATACTTGCACCACCTTTATATCTTTTAGCACATAGATGGTTTATAGTTGCACCATCTTTACACATTTTTTTTATAACTTGTTGGTTTTATATCACGTAACCACATATATAAATATATAATATATATATATATATTATATATATATATATATATATATATATATATATATATATATATATATATATATATATATATATATATATATAGTGGCATTTTCTTTGCAGAACCACTTTTTTGACAGAACCTACGAAACCATCTATTAACCAATCTGTGGGCCATTGAATGAGTTGATTAAAAGGCCAAGATTAAAAGTGATTAAACTGCAAATAAACAATAAATGAGTGTTCTTTTTTCAATTAAATAAAATGCTAAAAGGGTATTATAAATAATACATTTTAATTAATTTTAAAAAAAATTGTCCATTTATTTTGGAAACTGATTTAATAAGGACTAGTTTTTTTTTTCTCACACACGATCATCATCCCACAAACCCTAGCCTCCACACCAAAAATCCTCTTTCCAGTAAACCGATAAAAATCAAATATATCCCTTCTTTTCTTCGATTTGAAAAAAAGAAACATCATCAACCCCTTTTCTTTGTCGTTGGAAAAATAGCTACGCATCTATGTGATGGTTTTGTTAGAGGGAGGACGACGGCTGTGACATGGTTGTGTAATGGTTTGGAATTTTTTTTGAGTTTTACCCTTTAGATATGTGTCGAAGGTTGTGTGATGGAGGTTAACCAAACAGAGTTGTGGGTTCTTGATGAGTAGAACACTTAATCGAGTGGATTAGGATACAAACCGGCGAAACGGACGATGGTTGGACATCCTTTTCTAGGTTCTTTTTTTGTTTTATTGGTTGGTCACTGGTTTCTCTAAAATGGTAGCAGTAGACATGTAAAAAAAAGAATATAGGTAAAAGAATATATGCAAATCAGGATCAAGTATATGTTAGGCATTTGTCCGTTTGTGGTTACATCATAACTTTAGAGGATTGGAAATGAGTCACAGATCTTCGAGCTTCTCCTGAATAAACTGATTTTGCCTTACCGAAAACCTTTTGGTTTTATATATTAAACTTCGATAATACCCGTGGACTTATGATTGAAGATATATTTTCAAAAGCTATTATGCCAAGAACTTGATGTTTTCAAACTTATTTATGTTGTGTTTTCCAAGTTTGGTCAACTGATATATTTCAAGCCTTGAAATGAAGTAAAATGAAGCAGCCTTTTACTTGAATCTTCAACTAGCAGACCAAAGAAAATACTACGATAGTAAGAAAAAGGGTGGCATGAGACATATAATGAATGACATGTTTCAATCAAGCTAAACAATGTTTCAGACATGAAACTGCTCAAAGATTTATGAAGAAGTGCGCTAGTTGTACACCGAATGGGCGTATCCTCTCAAGGACAGAAATGTACCCCTACAAAAGAAGACCATGCCCTACAGTAGAAGTCAAGTGTGTAGGGTAATAAAAGTTCCTCTTAGCCAAATTGAGGGTACCATTCTCTACCTTTAATAATCCAGGGTACTAAAAATTTCACTTAGCCAAGTTCGAGGTACTAAATCGCGTTTTGGCCAATTTTTAATGTGTTTCTCATTTTCTTGTGTACCTGTGTAAACCTCATAACCTTATAGTAATGTATCTAGCTACTTTTTTATTTTTTATAAAAAATTCTATCATAAAAAGAAAGAGAATTGCAAGTTGATCTATGTTTAATATGGTCTACCAAAATAAAAGAGTATTAGGCGTATGCATATGATTTTGTTAGAGTGTTTGTTTGATAACTTATGTTATACATTGTCATTGTGCAGCTAAAGTAGGATCATCATGTATTTTTTTGAGACGTGCAGATATATTTTGAAGATCACAAATGTTTTTGTAGTTATATCTTTTGTGTTTTCTGCTTCTGTTGAATGCAAAGGGGTATGTACGCCCTTCTTATACTCACAAAATGAAGCACACATAGTGTTTCAATAGAAATCACGTTCTAATGTTAATCCAAATAGGGTAAGGGATTTTTGGGTTTCCACATAGTCAATGCATAGTATATAAAAGTGATATACTGTTTAGGACGTGGGAGCAAAACCAAGAGGGATCAGCTAGATTATCACGAGTGTATGAGGTTTCACAAAAGAGATTATGGGCTTTTATACATTGGGTAATAGGGTTATTTGAGGATGAGATATTTGTGCACTTATCTAGTCGAATAATACAGGTTTTTAGGATTTGGAAACAAAGTTTGTATGTGACTTATGGCTATATTGTAGGGAAGATCATTTGTGTCTTGTATGATATTTATTGCTTGAGAGTTTTGTTGCTTGCCTTATTTGAAAACAAAGAAGAAACAAGTCTTGTCCTAATTTTACTTATAGATTATACACTAAGTGATGGAAAAAAAAGAATGGAACATATTTGTTTTTGGTTAACTATGTTGTAGAGGATATCTTAGTGAAACACAGTACTAATTCAGTTATTATCATTCTTGGTTAACTTTATTAAATTTAGCTAGACGATTTAAAAAGTAAACGCGTAAAACTCTATAAGGAAATAAATGGAATAATTGAAACTGTCACATGACCTGAAAACATAGGGTGTTATAAAAGTGATGATATAAGGAGGTCTTTATAGATCATTAATGATTGGTATTCCATGAATGTATAAAATTTTCGTACCTATTCCCCCGAACCATGGACTTAAGTAGCCAGAGATTTCAACACGAAGAAAAATAAAGACTACAAGATAGGCTAAGGCGAAATGGTGTAATGAAACATATAGGGTTTAAACAGGGATTGGCTTAACAAGGTGATCTAGAGGTATCTTGCACTAATATTGAGTGCAACAAAGGGTTTTACACGGGGAGATCGACAAGTCAGTGTGACAAGTCGATAAACACACACACACACATATAGGCTTTTTGGGTGATTTCCTAAAACATTGCCATCATGAACCGTTTATTCCAACTAACCAATTAGGTCTTGAAAAGATGTACAGGCCAAGTTCTAAAGTTTACAATACTACCGGCACACTCATATTTTTGGAGGATTTTTGTATAATAGATGGAAATGGAATATTAGGCTTAACCTCACCAATTGAATTAAGGGTAATAGTGTACTCGGCAAAGATTCATTCTAGTTTAGTAAAAAAACATGTCAAAAATTTTAAAATTAGCACCATTTTTCAAAGAAAACTAGAAAATCGAAAGCAAATATAGGTCAAGTGGTAATTCTACTCCCATCCCCCAACTTGGTTTGTACAATGTCCCTATTGTAGATTTAAGTAAATGAAATAAATTGGAATAAGAGTAGAATTAAAACAAAAGACAAGCGTTGCTCTCTTCTTCGAGTGATGACTGCAAGAGATGAATTCTTGCAAAGCATCTATAGAACAACCTTGTTTCCCCTAAAATCACTAAACAACAACAAGCATTAAACGTTCATAGATAAATATACACTAAAATCTAACTTACTTTCATAGGAATCATGGTTGCATTTAGCATATGCAACAAGCCTTTTAAACCACTTGGTGGCCTAAGTGGACGAGTAAAGTCTCGTGAGGGTTTTCAGAGAACATACCTATAAAGTTCATTTACATATACACGGTTTGAAAAGGTTTCAAACTAATTTTTGGTTTTCAGAAAGGGATTACGGCGTAATCATAGGATTGGTTACGCCGTAATCATGTAGTTTGAAAATTTGAAAATTAAATAAGAAGGTTACGACGTAACTAATTCAAGACATCACGCCATAATAATAGCTGTTACAGCGTAACCAAAAGGGTTACTTCAGGACAGAACCTTTATACCATATGAAAACGAGTCGAGGAGACCTCAAATTCCACTTCCTTATAGAGAGAACCTGCAAAATAAGAGAGAAACCAACAAAAACCAATCTAAAATTCAGAAATAAAAGACGGGTGTCTCCCGACAAGCACTTTTGTTTATTACCGAGTCTTTAAGTTAGGCTCAAGACAAAAACTACGTCTTTGCTTGACCATTTCCCTCATGGGCCATCTTTTCTATTAATCTGGCTCTCATTGCAGCAACATTATCCCTAGTTCTTGGTATTTCATCAACTCCTAATACCTTTACCTTTGTGTAGATCTCACCTGGACCAATGGTGTATCGAGTGACTTTAACTTTTTCAATTAAAATCAGGGTTGGTTCCTCATAGGTCATTCCTAACAATTTGCACTTTCTCTTGTTATAGGCTTCATCATTCAAGTAGATGAATCCGTCATATGATCTTGGTTCCAAATAATATAGTATCCCTTCGAAATCGTCTTCATCTTTACTTGTATTATTAAACCAATCATCATTTAATTTATCATGAATAGCCCACATTATTGCGTTTGCTTTATCTTTTCCGCATTCCTCTAGGTCTTCTAAGTTTTCTTCTAAGTCATCTTCTTCATCTCCGTACCTTTTTCTCCAGTGATCTTTGAGAATTCTTTCCCTGGTCATCTTGCATACTCTCCCATATCTTATTTTCATCCAATCATTTAAGCTTAGATTTTCCCATTCTAACTCCTCTTGTTTACTTTCATTTATGCTCTACCAATAATGTTTTTCTACGTTAATCGGTAAATCTCCTCCATCACATACATTACTATTTAGATTACAAGATGCCCAATACTGGCGCTCATTATCTTTTTCTTGAAAAATCGTCTTACACCAATGTACCCTTTTTTCTTGAGGTGCTGAATATTTTTCTTTTTCCATTTCAGTTATCCTGTATACTATTTCTTCGTATGATTCCTGTATGTCGATTTCATAAGAGAAAATATCTGGATTGATACCCAGTAACCGGTTAAACTCACGGGATTCAGAATCGTATAAGAATAAATCATTATCAATTTTTTAAAGTCATCATCCTCTAGGCATGCTTCTCTTTTATTTGAACAAACAGATGCAAAATTTGTTGTAGTAAAACTACTTCTTATTTTGAATATCACTTTTTCACTTTCTAATTCTAGAGAAATGGACTTTCTGAATATATCGACTTTAGCATGTGCAGTGGCTAGCCAGGGTCTTCCTAGGATGATGGGCATCCTGAGGTCCTCAGCCATATCAAGAATAACAAAATCTACCGGGAAGATAAATTTGTCGATTTTTATGAGTAAATTTTCTACTATTCCCTTAGGTGTGCATTTGGTGTTATCAGCCATCTCGGTCACCATATTAATTTGTTTAAGTTTTCCTATTCCCAAACGTTTATACATAGAAAGGGACATGACGCTGATGCTAGCTCTTAAACCTGCTAACGCATTATTGAAATCTAACTTTCCAATGGAACAAGGGAGAATGAAACTTCCTGAATCTTGTTCCTTATGGGGTAGATGATTCTAGAGAAGAGCGGAGCACCTAGGGTTCATTCTTATTTCCTCGTCTTCTTCGGTCCTAGGTTTGTTTTCTACCAAGTCCTTCATGTGTTTTGCATAATTGTCAGTTTGCCTAATTTCTTTTAACAAAGGACGATTATCTTGATTTTCTTCAAGCTCTCTATAGTTTTGTGCACCAATTCTTCTTATGCGTGATGCTCTAATCGTCTAAAGAATGGTATTGGGGGCTCATAAGGATCAACATAATAGTTTACACTTTGCTTTTCTTCTTTAGGTTCTTTTTGTATCTTAAGTGTGGCCTCAAGTGCTGCTAGAGCCTCTACTATTCCTGGATTGTCGGTTTCTTGTTTCTCATTATCTAAAAATCCTGAGTTAGCATAAAAGTATTCGATTTATTCTTAGGGGAATAATAGAAAGGTGTGTATAATGGCGATCCATCTTTAGTACATAATGTCTTGCATTCTTTGAACTTTCCATTGTTAACTCGCCTTTCAACTTCATTTGCTAAGGTTTTTACCTTTGTCTCAAGACCTTGGATAATTTTGTCGTGAGCTTCTTAGTTGGTTTATGTACTTTGGTAAAATTTCTTTAACCATTAGTCTTGCTCGACATGTCTCTTAGATGCTTCTTCTATGTATTTGTTGATTATTTTGGTTAGGCTTGGTCTTCTTTCTCCTAATGATTACACCTACCATTAATAACCTCGTAAAAGAATTGAGTATTTTTGTCACCTTCTAATGCGTAATTTTGTTTTAAATAACTAATTGTCAAGTTTTAAATTTATAAAACTCATCTATCGATACACGTACTAACGGGCAGAGAACCCGGTCGTATATAGTGCAGTAGTTTAGTAAATCTGAGGTCATCCCAAGAGCTAAGGTTTACTAGTTTTAATTTGATTATGTCACATTTGAAAATGGTTTTAAGATGATTTTAAAAACAACAAAAAAGTAAATGCAGTAAAGTAAAGTGATAGAAGAATTCAAGGAGAAAAGCGTGCTAACCTAACCATTTCATTACCAATGCTATGATTACATTTTCCTGTGCAATGTTCAATTATAAGTTCCATTAGTGGTTCTAATATCAACAGACCCGAATTGGCATTTGAGTTCTGTCCTATACTCACTCTGTGATCCCACATTCCCATAAGATCACACGAGCAGGGCATCCAAGTTTGTAGTGGTTAATCCCCAAATATCCTTAAGACCAATCTATAATCTAAACCGATTATTAACCTCCTCTGAAAGATTTCCTGTGCTTTTTTAAGTATTTAATATGACAAAGGCGGTAATGTGATAAATTCCTACACTAGGGATAGGTGTCAAGCTACCCTAGTGCCCCGCTACTTCCAGGTTCAACAAGGCAAGTCTAATAACAGGATTAACAAGATCTAATCCACCCTCTATACTACCAAAACACAGGGATCAATGAAAGGCTATAATGATATCTAACATAACCATAAATGAACAGGAAATAATAATCATATCAATAGCAATTACATGGTTAGGCCAGCACTAAGAGTGCTTAGCTGCTTATGGTAAACATGGATTGAATCATCATTGTTCTTACAATGAATGTTATGAACGATTAAATATAAGAAATGTGTAAAGTGACTTCTCCCTTGGACTTTTGGTGAAATGCTTCGGACCTTGGGGGCTTGGTTCACCCCTTGGGACTGTGTTATGAGTTGTGGAAGTGAGTGATGATGAATGAGCTAGATGAGGGCTCTATTTATATATTTTGAATCTGTTACGGCGTAACTCTTATGAGACGTTACGCCGTAACCTTGCTACATAGGCTTCCAATCTTCTAGGCTAAAATGATGTTACGGCGTAACCTTGTC
>BQNB010005672.1:29973-96077 GCA_026074375.1 Tanacetum coccineum
GAACTCTCCTTCCTGTTTTCTTATAGAACTTCTTCATTCGAATAGCAATCATTGCTATCTGCCAGTTTATGTCCATCTCCTTGGTTGCGTGTATAAGCACTAGTCAAATTTATATATGTATAGTATAAATCCCGTGACAATTCTTCCCAATTACTTCTCAAACAAGAGAAATAAAAGGGTAAAATCTCACTTAAGAAAACACAATACATATATTTTTAACCGGGAAGTATTTTCTTCTCGGGTCGTATCCCAACGAAGTCGTGAATTGAAATTCGGGAATAATTCGGATTCGAGTCAAGAATGGATAAAGGAATTTTTGAATTTTGAATTACACTACGAATATAATAGCACAATTAAACTATAGAAAATATTAAAGAAACTAAAAACAATTAACTAGCACGAAATTTTAATACACGAAAATTAAAAACGTGAGCTAAAACTGAAATTTAAAATCTAAGGCACTTCTTTTAACAAATTTTATACCTAAAAATCACAAATTTAAAAAGAAAATTTTAGGAAAAAGAATTAAATTTTTTTAGCTATTTTTGAATTTTATATGATTTTTTAAAGAAAAATGAATTACTAAAAATAAACTTTTTCTAAAAATTAACACTAAAATTCTATTTTATTTTTTCAAAAATACTAGAATGAAAAAGAAAATTATTACAAAAAGAATTAGATTTTTCCAACTATTTTTCTATTTTCTATGAATTTATTAAGAAAAAGAAATTACCTAAAACCTATTTTAATTTCTAGAAAATACAAATTCAATTGGAAAAATAAAGAAAAATGGTTTTTAACTACTAAAAATGTGCAGAAAACTAATGGTATAAAAATGCCTAATTTTTATAAAGCAATTGAACCCTAATTTTACTAATTAAAACCTAAAACCTAATTTTATTAAACTAATTTCAAAAATATAAAAAACTATTTTATTAAACTGAAAGAACAAGGTAGAAAATGAAAAGTATGAAAGTAAAGGGTAGGCGGGAAAAATAAAAGGAAATTACACTATAGTAAAAACAGACAACCTTTAACTATTGAGAAAGTACCAAATAGACCCTACGATTTGGCTTATTTTTGGCTTATCTAAAAAATGAAAATTAGCAAAATCTTAAAACTACAAAGTTAAACCTGAGCTAATACACTACAACTTTAATAAAAGCTCTTTGAACTTTTAACCACTTAATAAGCTAGAAATTAAGCTTTTAATACTGAGTTACAGAAACTAAGGCTTAACTTTGAAAATTCTACTTTTCTAAACTTTTGCTTATATCTAGCTTATTACTTAATGAAAGTAAAAACCAAAAGATGCTATATGAAACTTGTGATGTGTACTAAGAATGTCTAAAAAGAAATAAGCTAATAGTAATCTAGACTAGCAAGAAATTTGATCTTAAAAAGCTAAGGTTCAGCTTATTTACTGATTTTAAGTAAATCCTAATAAGCTAATTAGCTTATTACTAATTCCTAGAAACTGAAATTTTGGAAATAAGCTATCCTATGATTATTGAGTACACCTAGATAAAAGGAATTTTGAAATAACAACTAGAAATTAGAAATCAAAAGAGATAAGCTAAAAATCTAAGCTGTTGCTAAAACTACAGAAAATATTAAAGAAACTAAAAACAATTAACTAGCACAAAATTTTAATACACTAAAATTAAAAACGTGAGCTAAAACTAAAATTTAAAATCTAAAGCACTTCTTTTAACAAATTTTATACCTAAAAATCACAAATTTAAAAAGAAAATTTTAGGAAAAAGAATTAAATTTTTCCAACTATTTTTCTATTTTCTATTGAATTTTTTAAGAAAAAAATATTACCTAAAACCTATTTTAATTCCTAGAAAATACAAATTAAACTGGAAAAATTAAGAAAAATGATTTTTATCTACTAAAAAGGTGCAGAAATAAAATGATACAAAAATGCCCAATTTTTATAAAGCAATTTAACCCTAATTTTACTAATTAAAGTATAAACCCTAATTTTATTAAAACTAATATTGAAAATAAAAAAACTATTTTATTATTCTAAAAAGACAGGGTAGAAAGTGAAACAAAAGAAAGTAAAGGGTAGGCGGGAAAAGAAATGGAAATTTACACTATAGTGAAAACAGACAACCTCTAACTATCTAAAAAGTACCAAACAGACCCTACGATTTGGCTTATTTTTGCTTATCTAAAAAATGAAAATTAGCAAAAACTTAAAAACTACAAAGTTGAACTTGAGCTTTTACACTACAACTTTAATAAAATCACTTTGAACTTTTATCCACTAGATAAGCTAGAAATTAAGCTTTTTAATCTGTGTTACAGAAACTAAGGCTTTTCTTTGAAATTTTAACTTTTCTAGTATTTGGCTTATATCTAGCTTATTTCTAAATGAAAATAAAAACCAAAAGTTGCTAAATGAAACTTATGATATGCACTAGGAATATCTAAAAAGAAATAAGCTACAAGTTAACAAGATTAATGAGAAATTTGATCTTAAAAAGCTAAGGTCCAGGCTTAATAACTGTTGTTAAGCTATACCTAATAAGCTAAAAAGCTCAAAACTAAATCTTAGAAACTAAAATTTTGCAAATAAGCTATACTATGAATATTGAACAAACCTAGATAAAAGGCTTTTGGAAATAACATCTAGAAATAAGAATCCAACAGAGATAAGCAAGAAATCTAAGTTGCTGTTACTACCACTTTTTACAAGAACCTAAAAGCTAGACTAGAGCTTATAAATGAAACTTAAAAGATGACTTATGTAAAGCTAATGGAGATCTACTAAGTTGCTTAATACTAAGTTCTATTTCCTAATTTTAAGTGCTAAAAAGTGACTAGACAATTGGTGAGAATCAACAATACTTACTGAGTAAGTATTGCTTTTACTGATGTAATTGACAAAGTCTTAAGTGCAGGCCAAAATTCTAACTTGAGAACTCATAAACCAACTATCTAAGTGTTACTAAACCTACATTAACCAAACTTGAACTCTAAAATGCTTATGAAACACTTAACTCTAAAACTTCTTGAACTTAAAACTGCCCTGGTGCTAGTAAAAGCTTCTTAAGCTCTAAACTTTGAAAATCTACAAACTAACTTTTAAAACCTATTTAAAACTTGATAACATCACTTAACACAACTGACTTATGTAAATTTTCCTACTAAAGTTGACTCTAAGAGTCAACAACACCTTAATCCAAACACTAGTTAACTAAAACTGTCCCAAATAAATTCTACTTAAAATCTATTTTAAAGCTAAAACTGCTAAAACCTTATATCTACTCAATCTTAAACTCACCTAATTAAGCTATTTTAACACTAAAATCTATAGCTTATTAAAAGAAATAAGCTAGTTACTCAGCTAGCTTTAACCTACTAATTGACAGAATTAAAGGCAAACTGAAAATTTAATGAATTCTAGCTAAAACAGCTTAAAACATTTAAATCTCTAAACTTAACTAAACAAGATTGAATAGGTTTAAGCACAAAAAGTAACACAATAAGCTACTAACATAAGCTTCAAATTGCTCAAATGAAATATAGAGTGTGAAACCTGAACTTTGTAATCTCAGACATTAGCCACTCTTTCTGAGTGAGTGGCTCTAAATTCCAAATCTATATGGCACCTTGCCTCTAGACCATCAAGCTATAAGCTCAATAAGCTAAAATGAGCTTATTACTCCTCATTGCTTCCAAACTCAGTCTAATTGAAAAGAAATGAACAATATTGAACAATAATAGACAAAAACAGTATTTAAAAAGATTTTAACAAAGTTTGAACAATTTGAGAACTAAAGAAAACAAAATAAGCTCACTTGAGCTTATTTCAAGCTTATTATGTAAAACTGACTTATTACTTGAAAACTTAAACACAAACTCAACTCAACTTTTTTATTGCTTTTAAAAAGACTAGTACAAGATATGAAACAAGAATTACAACTGAATTGAAAGTTTTAAAAAATTTTGAAAGTTTTAAAAGCTCAATTGAAAAGATGAACAGTACACGAAAAGAAAATTACAAAGGAAATTTTACTAACTAACTCTCTCTCAAAAAAAACTCTCTAAAACTGAAATACAATCTCCTATTTATAGGAAAAGATGATGAGAAAATGAGAAACTCAATCATTCCAAGCCGTTGATCTTTTTCTTTTGAATCTTAAGCCGTTGAATCTCTTGGATGAGGTGTTCATACCAATGGGAAGCTGCCACGTGTGCAAAATGATGTGGAAGTTGTAAATACGAGGTGGGGTGGAGTAGGGAGAAACGGGAAATGGTTTTTGAGAGGTTTGGGTTTGTTCGCGTTTTTGGCGGGAAAAACAGGTATAAAACGGTTAGGGGAAAGTTATATCCGCTTTTGGTTTGAAACTTTGGCATATTTGCATAACTAGCCCCTCTGTTTCTCTATTCAAAGTATAGTGTAAAATGAGTTTGATAGTTTACACTTCTGGCCCTTGTAGTTTCTAAAATAAGAAATGGACTTTGAGTTTGGGCTCTTTATTGGGCTTTTGTGATCCGAATGGTGTAAAAAGGGCCCAAAGGGTAGTTTAGTACTTTTGTATCCTCTTCAAAGGGTATAATTGTCATTTCACTTGTCCTTTTCTTTACTTTCTTGTCTTTTCTTGACCACGGTCTTGATCCGGCTTTTGATATTGGCTTCAAATCTCTCTCTTGTACTTGTCTCTTCATTTTTTGTCGGTTTTGGCTCGTTTTTGCTCTTTTTGACTTTGATATCCTTTCCTGCACATTGAGACACAAAAGCACACAATATTTTTTTCCAATCTTTGGCATATTTTTGGCTTTATTGCCAAAATCCTTGTAATTTATGTATACAATTTAAACACTTATTAAAAATTCCCCAAACTAAAGAAGCCGTGTCTACACTGCAATTTTACTTGAGATGTACACTTTTTAAACAAACAAGTTCCCCAAAATTCCCTTGTTTTCACCTTTATTGAATCACCTTTTTAAACATCTTAAGCTTTTTCTCAACATTTTATCTCATGGAAACACATTAATGGCAATCATTACAAATTTGCAACTTTTAGGCTCATTGAAATAGGCTACTCCCGATTAATAGAGCACAAAAGAGGAAATTCGTCTTTCCTGACTTTTCACTAGACCTAAACAAAGCTAATAAACATAGATCATTTTTTTTTGTCAATATAAGTCCAAATGGTTAAGCTCTTATACTTACAACTTGTGAACTTTTTCACTCCCAAGAATAAATTAATGATTAAAATGTGTGCACTCTTTTTAACTTAACCATAGATCAATTTATCTTTATAGTTGAAATCCATCTAAGCTTTACACTTAATCCATTTTAACTTAAAAGTTAATAACATAGATAAAACCTCTTACTCAAAGCTAAAAGAATTGAGAAACAAAATCATAACTGATTTTTAAGAAAATGAAATTTTAACCATTCCTTTTATTTTCAATATACTAAAATTTTTTTTTTCAATTAAGGTGATGTTGTTCTTTAGATCGAACCGCCCAATACCGCTACTAAACTTAGTGTGGATATCGCGACAACACCTTCTTCCTACAAAGCCTAGAATCCAAAAGTCCCATATTCAATCAATCCCACCTAGTGCCCGCCATCCCTATGATGCATTTCCTACGAACCTTGATTCCACGTACATAGTCCTTAATCCTTATTTCGAGAAGGGCGAGCACACTGCTAGCGAAGTGTTTATCAGTATGTGGTTACCAGAAGAAATTGTAGAAACCCCATCCAAGTCCTCACTCTCAACATGGATACGCCAACGATTAAAACTATATATATCTTTTATTATTCTATATTAGCCAATGCTTCATTGCACGAAAATAATGCTTTGCATTAGAAATGCTTCATTGCTTCTTTTTATAACTTATATTTTTTGGTGAAAGGAAAAATTTCACTTTAGAAAATCAACTTATAAATTTTTGAAACCAAAAACCTTACTTTACATAATAAATTGAAATACTTACCAAAATTGTAAGACTTTTCTAAAGACATAGGTTGATTAGTCAAAATCAAAAGAGCACGTATGATTAGGTGTGTAAGAGCTTGTGGGAGTAAAAAGACACAAATCATTCATATAAAGCCATTAAGGTTTTTCAAATAAACCTTGCTAAAGCAAAAACACATATAATTAACAACATCATCTCTTGTTCTTCACGTTTTTTAAAATCGCAATGCAATAGATTTGTGAAAGCATAGCACCACAAAAGGGTTAGTTTAAAGAACTAGCCTAGAGCCATTTCACCCGGTCAAGCAAAATTAACTCCTAGTTTCTTCACCACGATTACCAAAAAGTGGTGTTTTTTTCCCCAAACTAGCTTCTATTGTAAGCCATAAATATTTAAAAATTCCCACTTTTTCACAAAAAGAAAATCAAAAAGGTTCAAACAAGTTTGCGTGAAGTGAAAGTCAATATCGAAGATATCCATAATCCGCAAACCCTAAAACAAAACATTGTCCTCAATGTTTTAAAAAAATGGGTCAAAAGGAATCAAAACCAAAAATTCTAAGGTCATGCCAAAAGATATATGTTATTTGATAAAGACAAGGATAATGAGATTTCCACTTTATAATAAGAAATTTGGACCATCAAATGGAAATAATGTGCATTGCTTTGTTCTTCCACAATTTGGAACCATTAATCTTCCAAAATCCGAAAACCTAGACAAACAAACACAAAGACAACCAACAAGAACGAAAGAGATACAAGCCGCCTCTCATCAATTACATTGTTAGACTCATAAACGACTTAAAAAAACGGCTAGTTATTTTAACCGAGTTACAATGCTATACACGTCCCCGAATTGATTTTGTTCCTTGGGGAAGCAAAGCGAAAAAAATAAAAGAAGATAAAAGTGAAAATCATGGGGAGCCATCCCTACGAAGCTCATTTTTTATTATAGAGTCTCCCCTAGCTTGACTCAAATACAAGTTACATCATGGAGGATAAAAGTGCGGGTTGAGAGAAATTCCGAATAGGACGGAACCATCCCCGAAAATAGAGAATTACTATCGGACATGAAGGGTGGGACAATTGAGTGGTGAGTCAAAAAATATCTTAAGAGTTAAAGACTCTACCTTGTAAGCAATGAACAGAAAATACCCGGATCAAAAACTAAGACCTTAGGGTTCAAAAATCATTCTTAGGCTCAACTTGAAAGTTTTCAAGGTCAAAGTCTAACATCATTTCAGAAGAACGGGTGGGCAGGTTGGTTAAAACATTTGGCTCATGAAACTTATAGTTCTTATCAACTAGGATACCCGGCGTTGAAAACTTTATCCTAATAATTTTATTGTTGAGAATAAAGCATCACTTACATGAAAATCCTCATAACAAACCAAATCATTTCCTTCAACATAACTTGAACCACCGGGTTCAAATTCATCACTTTAATCTCTAAAAACAACCCCTTTTTAAGCATGAACTTGACTTGTCAAAATCCTTTGGTTTTAATCACTATCAGAATCCATTCTTCTCAAAATCCTCCTCTTCCATACAAAAATTCTTTTCCACTCATCATTGTTAAGAATCCACTCAAAGAGATCATCATCATTACAAAAAGTCCTCTTTGGTAGAGACTCCCAATTAAGTTCTTTTGGTGAAAATGACATGTCATCTAAAACAAACTCTTTTGACATATCGGGGGTAGTCATGTCATCCCTCTCTGGGTATGATGAGAAGTCAATAAGAGCAAGTTCATCGGCGAACTCATCCAGAGAGTACTCACTAGCCTCTGAAGAAGAGAGGCTAGGAGAAGATGAAATTGGAGACTCAATTGAGGGTTCAGAATTAACTTTCGGAGAAATTTGTCTAGATACCTCAATAGAAATGATTTCCTCGTCGTCTTCAAAAAGAGGGTTCAAATGAAACTCTTAAGCGTTTCCTTATGAACCTCCTCCTTAATAATTGGACTCGTCATTTCTAGATGTATAAATCACTTTTTTCTCAAAGAGAAGGTTTGAAAAAGTCTTGAAACTTTGAAAATCATCACAAAGAGGAAAATCACACTCTTTTCCAATTTTGGACTCTCTTGGGATTGGAATGAGATCTTCTTTGTCTAATTCCTTGTTTGGAATAAAGTTAAGATCCTCATCCCCCATTTTGAAAGAGTCCTCAAGATTATTGTTTGGAAAGATGTGTGAAATTGCACCTACGGAAGCAATTTGAGGTGAATGAATAACTCTTCCTTGGTGAATGATTCTAAAATTCTCTAAGTTGATGTTAAAAGACAAGCCTCTTCTCTAGCAACTCGGGTCAAGGAGTATTTTTCTACATCTTTCTTTTGTTTGATGCATTTGACCCACAATAATTTCAAACTCTTTCAACAATAGTAATGTGGGAGAATGAAGAATCATACTCTCAGGTTCACAAAACATCTTGAACCGTCAATCATAAATGACCATCATGTGGATCACCTCTTTGTCTTGACGACCGTTTCGTTTTAAAGACAATTCTTTCCATAACCATCCCTTATCACTACTCTTCCCCGTGACTTCACTTAAGAACCGTGCGGTCCCTTATAGAAAGGTCCTAACCAAAAATAAGAGGTACTCGATAATCACACTCAAAGTCTACTACAACAAAATCGTGCCTGGGAAAGTCCAATCTTGCCCAACCTGTGACCAAGACATCTCTAGCAAATTCCTTTAGGAACACAAAGAGAGCAATTTGCTAGTTCTAAAGGTCATTCGGTAGATTTCAATGCGGGAAGGCCTAACTTCGGTGATACGAAATGGTAATAAAGTTAAACAAGCACCTAGGTACGGCTATGCTATTCATTTAAGCTCGACTAAAAGTACACGGATGATGAAAACAGTCCGGGGTCCCAAGCTTTTCGGACAGCTTTTAAGATGACGGCCGAGAAATTTCACTCACCGGGTGGGGTGTATTAGCCATCTCGTTTAACTTCTCTTTGTTCGACAACAAGATTTTTAACATCTTTTGATACTTAGGCATTAAGATCAAAGCATCCGACAAAGTAATGTTCACATGAATCTTTTTGAACATTTCCCAAAACTTTTGGATTTGTACTTTATCATTTTCACCTTTCTTTTCATACTCTACCCTAGAAGGATATGGAAAAGTTTTTGTTGGCTTGTTTGGTTTGATTGGTGGAGTTTTAGGTGTAACAACCGCCAATTTTCGAAACATATTTAAATAATAAATCATATTTATTATTACATGTTTGTCGTTTATAAAATTTATTTTTAAATTATTTGATTCGAAAACGAAAAAGGGATATATATTAATTCATAGTTGATTTATCAAAAATGAACCACTAGATCACGTTTTCATTATTCGGACTCTAAAACAATTTGATATAAAACGACATTCCTGACAACTTTTCAGTTTTGACCGAGACCTGAAAACAGACAGAAAGTGACTGAAATGCCCTCGCAAGATTTAGAAACGAGAAAATAATTAAATTATATTTAATTAACAGTTTTATTAAATAAAAATATTTAATAAATTTAGTCATCATTTTATTCGAAAACGTTTGTTGATAACGCGAATATATGGGTTAGAAATTTATTTTTATTTTTATTTCGGACGAGACGTAACCGGTTCACTAAATAAATAACGAACATTTTATAATAATGTTAATAAAAATTATTATGAAATAATATCAAGGAAATCCTCCATTTTGTTGGACAAAATATTTGAAAATAGTTGTGTTTGTGTGACGGGATTGGCAATGGCGAAAGTTTCGTGATTTGAATCACCTGTTAAGTCGCCTAAACGAGCCCCGAACCATTATTTTATAAAATAATGCCCAACATTTACACTATTAGTCCCTGTGAGATAATTATATAATTGACCCTAAACTATTACTCTTGCCACTTATTTAAAACTTTTATTATATATATATAAAATTTATAAAAATTGTCATTTTTATAAAATATAAAACACACAAATAAACACACCCCACTATATAACACTCTCTCTCCCCATAATAAAAAAATAACGCGCCCCTCACCGCCGGCCAGCCGCCGATCCCGTCCATCACCACGAAGACGCCGCCGCCACCGACAAGCCGTAAAAATTTCCAGCGGACTTTTTTCGGCCAAGGACAAAAATCTCCCTCACTTCCGATCTATCCGATCCCCGTAAGTCACGCACTCCACGCGCCGATCTCCCCCTCCCCCCCCACCCCTCCGGCTTGAGCCACAAGCCGCCACCCTCATCATCATACCATTCAACACACAACCCACGACCCGAACACCACCTCAACTCCCATCACACTCGAAACACAAACTCCACCCACTTCACCACCACCTACATCATCATACACCCCGCCAAAGCAGCCGACCCTAGCCTACACCACCATCGTCATCCCCTCCACCCGAACGCCATCATCACCACGTCGCCACCTCCGCTGCCCCCTCCACAGCCGCGACGCCACCACCACAACAGCCACCCCAGAGGGTGCGTTTGGCTGTGACAGCCACCTGAGGGTGCGTTTGGTCCGGGTTGGTTTGGTTTATCAGCCGGGGGACAAGGGTGTGTCGTCTTGGCTGTCGGGAACAGTCCGTGTGCGTCGGGACAGCCGTGAGTAATGGTTTAGGTTTTTTGGTTCTAACAGCCTAAGGGTGTGTTTGGTTTGTCTCACCACCCCGAGAAGGGTGCATTTGGTTTTGCTTATCTTTATTAAATCGGTTAATAAAGATATGAAAACTTTTATAAAATATGAAACCGGATTAAAATGGTGGTTAATGGTTAAATAAATTGGTTGCTTATTATTTTTGTTTTTGTGTTTAATAATCTTAAGGGTGTGTTTGGTTTTACTTACTTTATCGTTTGTTGATTTAGTTTAAATATATATTGAAACGAGGGAGTATTTTGCAATACGGATTGTTTTGAAAGTGGAAAACGTTGAGTTTTGGTAAAAATGGAAACATTGTATAAACGAATAGGACATGCCGAATTTTCTATAAATTATATACTTAAGTGATTTTCACTAAAACTTCTATTATTTTTAGAAACCGATAAATTGGACTAAGTTATACTTAAAAGATATATTATTTACGATTATACAATAACTCGATAAATAAACGAAAACCATACTTTTATAGACGAGACAACTATTTTGGTTACAACACGTAAATAAAACGAAATACTAAACTATCAATTATTACTTATATTTTATAACTTCCGATTAGAAGATAAAATCATAACTATTGTAAAAACTTTTACAAACATCGTTTAACATAATCCGCAACTTCAAAACGTGTGTTTACTTTTATGCAATAACTATTTATTAATTTAATTGGTGATTTCTGAACACGTGTCGAATTATGTGGTTTTGATTATTTATTTGATTGTTTGTCTTTGTTATATAATTCACCATATGAATTATATACTTGTCCATTTTTCATATGTGATATATACGGAATATATTACACACCTTGCGTTTACTTTTTGATTTATTTATTTAACCAACCACCAAACTATTACAACTAGAAATCTAAATCTTTGATCAACGTGTCGTGTTGACCATCATTCTACTAGTGGGATTTAACCGATAAGATGAACCGTAACTTCCCGGTCGAGCTGTTCCGTTTTCCGTTTGTGTTGTGCTTAAAATGTGCACTTCGTCCGAATTCGTTCTTCATCATCCAAGGTGAGTTCATATCTACGCATTTCAAATCTTTTCAATGTTTTATAAACCAGCGAGGGAATACGTGCTCGATTTACTCACATAAAACTTAATGAATTTCTATACTTAACATACATGCTTATTTTTACTAAAGCCCTGATTTGTTTACTACATGATTTGAATCAGTGAATACCTATATTTGAAACCGTGAATTTTTAGACATATGTTTAACTAAACGGAACCACAAGTGTTGTTTCAAAGTGTATACTATCCGATTACTGCCTGATTAATAATGCCTAATTACCATTATTAGCCGTTAAGTCCCTACTTTATCCATGAACCGACAATTCTATTTAAGTTAGCGCTAGTATTATGATAGATCTATAGGTGACGTGACAAACCCGCACATTTCCTTGGGTCACAGTATTGATCAGGTGAATTTAACAATTAGATTGTGTCCGGTGTTGGCAAGCATCCTAAATTACTTTTGGGGCATTCCAATCTATTGATTGAAGTACGTTTATAGGCCTTGCGGTGTCATGAGCATAGTGAAATAATATATACATAGACTATGATGAATGTGTTTCTCTGTCTACAAACTTTTTATTTGGACTCGAATATGTACTTCGGTCCACCATGTAATTCGATCTTGTGTCCACTTTAAATACTTCTTGATTTACTACTGAAATCACTACTGGGATTTTTCGGATGGATTATCGGAAATAACACTTTTAAAAGATGTATTAACGTTACTTTTTATTTCTTCTGAAATTTTTCTATAAATTATAATCAATACAACTTTTTACTTAAACCTAATGAATTCACCACATTATTGTTGACAGTTTTAAGCATGAATTTTCAGGATTACTAATTAGCCTAGTGGAGCATTAGGTAGCATTCGAGTCACGCGATATATATTTTTTGAAGGCCTTAATAACTTGAGTACCTATTGACAAACTTTTGACAGTCATTTTTTCTAATACATTATAAATGGAACCTGTGTAACTCTGACATTTTTACTAAATTGAATGTAACATTTTATAAAACGTCTCTTTTGAGGTCGTTTTCTGTGACTTGTGCGTTTGGACTATGAAGTAGCACCCCATTGTTACCATTCCGCTGCGTTGTCCTGAATTTCGGGGGTGTTACAGATGGTATCAGAGCCGAAGTCATAGAGAACTAGGTCGTTTTCAAAACCTAGACTATGACCACGTTTTTCAAAATTTAGAGTCTCTCCTTGTTTTATTCGATATCCGCGCTTGCTTGCTTCCAGGTAATTTATATGCTCTCTTTTGTATCTCTACTACTATTATATGGATAACGAGTATTTAATACTTGCTTATGATTTCGCTTTCTTACGTCTATCCGATGACGCCATATTATATTATCAATATTAGTCATTATATAAATATTGAACACTCGATTAACCCGACTTTCTGATTTCTCTCCATTACTCTCTCGAAAACCCAATGCCGACATAACTTAACCCTCAACTTTGAGTTGGAAACTATCTTCCTATGCTTTTGATCGTATATGTTGTTTCGTAATCTATTGTTTTGATATCGTGTTTTTGTGCCGGCGATACTTAGGTAGGATGATTTATAGTCATCTTATTGAAATGAATTAGGACGCTTCTTCATTTGAATAAGGAAATTATAAATTACCGAACCATAAGTTTATAAATTCTTACTTTACATGATAAGACGCTTCTACTTTGTAAGTGACAATTAAAAAATGATGGGCTCATGTATTGTATCTGACATAGCGTGTGTTCGTACCGTATGAATCATTTCCTTGGCTATGAAATACTTTCGACTCGTGCTATGTTTATACGATTTTCCGAATGGTGTATCGGCGGGTCTACCGCGAACTTGATAATCTAATAGTAATAAATCATTAACCACTTTCAAGAATTGACGACTTGTTAAATTCTTCGTTCCAATGACTTTTCTTCGAGTCATGTATTCCATCCTTCCATTTGAAGATTCTCAATACATTTGATTCATTCGCTCACGACGATTGCATAATCCTAAGCTTGTGACATTTGTTCACACTCAAATATTTTGTTGGAACCGACGACGATGACACTATGATAATAAAACAAATCGAGCCACCGGACGGCGCTCACTCTTAAGGTGGGAAGACTGTAACAACCGTCAATTTTCGAAACATATTAAATAATAAATCATATTTTATATTGACATGTTGTCGTTTATAAAATTTTATTTTTAAATTATTGATTCTAAAACAGAACAAGGATATATATTAAATCATAGTTGATTTATTTCAAAAAAGAACCACTAGAACACTTTTCATTATTCGTAACTAAATCCAAAACCAATTTGTAATATAAAACGACATTCCTCGACAACTTTTCAGTATTGACCGAGACCTAAAACAGTCAGAAAGTGACTGAAATGCCCTCAGCAAATTGTAGAAAACGAGAAAATAATTAAATTATATTTAAATTAACCATTTTATTAAATAAAAATATTCAATAAATTAGTCATCATTTAAATTCGAAAACGTTTTGTTGATACGCGTAATATATGGGTATAGAAAATTAATTTTATTTATTATTCGGACCAGACTAACACGGTTCACAAATAAATAACGAACATTTACTATAAGAGTATAAAAATGATTATGAAATATTATCAAGTAAATACTCATTTTTGTTGGAAAAATTATTTGAAAAACAATGGCGCAAGTTTCGTGATTTGAATCACCTGTTAAGTCGCCCAAACGAGCCCCGAACCATTATTTTATAAAATAATGGCCCGGGGGGAGGAGGGGGGGGGGGTCTAATTATGACAATTATCTATTATGAAAGGTATGATGGGAGTTGGGTAAAGTGTTTTATTTGGTAAGAATTTTAATTATTATTTTTATACTTTTTATATATATATAAAAAAATTTATAAATAATTTTAATTTTATAATAAAACACTCAACACACTATATAACTCTATCTCTAACAAAAAAATAAGTCCGGGCCGCCCCTCCCAAGAGCCGCCAGCCCCGGATTCGGACCATCACCAACCCGCCAGCCGCCGAAAACTATTCGCAGACTTCTGGCCAATGACCAAAAATGCTCCCCCACACTCCGATCTATCGATCCCCTAAGCAACGCGACTCCACGCGCCGTTACCCCCCCCCCCAACCCCCTCCGCTGCACAGCCGCCACCATCATCATCATACCATTCATCACCACCACGACCGAACACCACCTCACCCCATCACCTCGTAACACATCTCCACCCCACGTCACCACCAATCAACCGTTACATCACATCTCAGCGACGAAGGAACAAAAAAATACCAACATCAGCCTGCCTACACCACCATCGTCATCCCCACCCCTCCACCCACCTTCCATCATCACCACTCGCCACCTCTGTCCGCTTCCGCCACCCAGTCCACAGCCGTCGACGCCACCACCACATACATCCGCAAGCGGCCCAGAGGGTGCTTTTTGGTCTGAGACAGCCACCTAGGGTGGCTAATGGTCGCGTGGTAGTTTTGGTTTATCAGCGGGGGACAAGGTTGTGTCGTCTTGTGCGTCGGGAACAAGCCGGAGCGTCGGACATCCGGAGTATGGTTTGTTTTGGTCTAACAAGTCCTAAGTGTGTTTGGTTGTCCTCACCACGCCTACCCGAGAAAATGGTGCATTGGTTTTGCTTATCTTTATTAAATCGTTTATAAAGACAATGAAAACTTTTAATAAATATTGAAACCGGATCAAAATGGTTGTTAATGTTTAAATCAAATTGGTTGCTTATTATTATGTTTTTGGTGTTTAATAATCTTAAGGGTGTGTTTGGTTTTACTTACTTTATCGTTTTTTGATTTAGTTTAAATATATATTGAAACGAGGGAGTATTTTGCAATACGGATTGTTTTGAAAGTGGAAAACGTTGAGTTTTGGTAAAAATGGAACATTGTAAATAACGATAGGACATGCCAGAATTCTATAAATTATATACTTAGTGATTTTCACTAAAACATCTATTATTTTTAGAAACAGATAATAGGACTAAGTTTATACTTAAAAAGCATATTAATATACGATTATACAATAACTCGATAAATAAACGAAAACAATACTTTTATAGACGAGACAACTATTTTTGTTACAACACGTAAATAAAACGAAATACTAAACTATCAATTATTACTTATATTTTATAACTTCCGATTAGAAGATAAAATACAAAACTATTTGTAATAAAAAAAACTTAACAAACATCGTTTAACATAAACCATCCGCAGAGGTGAATGTTTTGTAGTAATGTTTCTATCAAAACGGTGTTTACTTTTATACAATAACTTTTACTTATTTAATTGGTGATTTCTGAACACGTGTCGAATTATGTGGTTTTGATTATTTATTTGATTGTTTGTCTTTGTTATATAATTCACCATATGAATTATATACTTGTCCATTTTTCATATGTGATATATACGGAATATATTACACACCTTGCGTTTACTTTTTGATTTATTTATTTAACCAACCACCAAACTATTACAACTAGAAATCTAAATCTTTGATCAACGTGTCGTGTTGACCATCATTCTACTAGTGGGATTTAACCGATAAGATGAACCGTAACTTCCCGGTCGAGCTGTTCCGTTTTCCGTTTGTGTTGTGCTTAAAATGTGCACTTCTGTCAATCGTTCTTCATCATCAAGGTGAGTTCATAGTCTCGCATTTCAATCTTTTCAATGTTTTATAAACCCGCGAGGGGAATACGTGCTCGTTTTACTACATAAACTTATTGATTTCTATACGTAAACGTTACATGATTATTTTTACTAAAGCTTGATTTGTTTACTACATGATTTGAGATCGTGAATACCTTAAATATGAACCGTGAATTTTAGACAAGATAGTTTTACTTACTGACACAAAGTGGATTTTTCAAATTGTATGCTATCCAGTTACGCCTGATTATTAATGCCCTAAAAAGTTTTACCTTAATGACCATGAAGTTCCCTACATACTCAAGAACCGCAATTGCTATTATAGTGACGCTAATAGTTATGGATAGATCTAATCGGACTGACAATTACCCCACCATTCCTTGGTCACTAGTTTGATCAGGTGCATTTAACATTTAGAGTGTCCGTGTGTTGCAACCATCCTATAATATACTTTTGTGGTGCAATCCAAACTATTGATTGAAGTACGTTAAGGCTCGTGTCCATGAAGCTTAGTGCAAATAATATAAACTTAGACTTGATGAATTGTGTTTACTTCTGACTACATTACTATGTTATTTGTACTTCGGAATATGTACTAGTCCACCATTACTTCGATTGTGGTCCACTTTTAAATACTTTCTTGATTACTGAATCACTACTTGGATTTCGTGATAGATGTCGGAAATACACATTTAAATGTTGTAACGCTTACTTTCTTCTTGAAATGTATCTTAAATTAATTCAATACACTTATTACTTAAACCTATGGAATTCCACCAAACATTAATTTGACGGTTTTAGCCATTATTGTCAGGTTACTATTTGCTAGTGTAGCATTGGGAGCATTCGATGTCCGCGGATATAATAAATTTTTTTGTAAAGGCTTAATAACTTGAGTACTATTTGACAAACGTTTTGACAATATTTTCTAATACATTATAAATGGAACCTGTGTAACTCTGACATTTTTACTAAATTGAATGTAACATTTTATAAAACGTCTCTTTTGAGGTCGTTTTCTGTGACTTGTGCGTTTGGACTATGAAGTAGCACCCCATTGTTACCATTCCGCTGCGTTGTCCTGAATTTCGGGGGTGTTACATTAGGCAAGAAAAACTCTTCCTTATCAATTAAGATCTCTTCAAAAACACTTTCTCTAACCTCATCATCTTTTTCCTTCTCATTTATCCCTTTCTCATTATCTTTCAACTTATCTTTCCCTTTCCCATGGTCTACCCGAGGTTGGACGTTTGCGGTACTTTGTGAACTTTCGGGTTGCACTTTGTCCTTTGTCACCTTGGTTTCCTTAGCCTTCTCATTGTCCATTGAACATAAGTGAGGTAGGCATTAGGGTTAAAGGTTTCCATCAAGAACAACACCACTACGGTGGTAATCCCATTTCATTCATTCCTCGTATTAGGAATAAAGAGTTTACTTGGAAAGTACCCGAGTAGAAGCATGTTTCTTCCCCCATTATTCCTACTATTTTGCATAAAACTCTTCCATTTTTTTTGAAAATTTCTTGCTCATTTGAAATTTCATTTTGCTCTCTTTTAAAATCATTAAAGTTCTTTGCAAAAATGGTCAATGTGCATCATTAGCTTTTGTGTAAGCCTCGAACTAGAGTAAGCAACCGGTTACTTGAGCAACTCGGGGCTTTGATAAGCTTAGAGCTTGTTTGTAAGCCCCAAGTTAATCTCCATGTTAACTTGATTGGTTTTGTTCACATTCCTAGTCCCATATAACCCTTGGTTCCCATTGTATCCTTGGTTAGTCTAGAAGCTTGGGGAATTGGGGTAGATTTAAAACCCGGTGGTCTTATATTGGTTCGCTAAGTTGGGAGATGTACCGGTATATTTCCATATTTGAACAAAATTACCGAGACGCGGAGGATGCGGAGCGTTTGTTGAAATTGTTAGGAAAATATCATGATAAACCGGAATACACATACCATCCCCTAGCCCATTGTGCACACTTTATAACATGATTACTACCACAAGTAGGTACACCTTTCCTCTACGCTTTAATCGGAGTGGAGTAGGCACAAGAACTTTCATCATAATTGTCAATCTCATTCATTTCATCCTCCTAAAGTCAAGAGTCCATCCTTATCCTCTAAATGGCCGCTGCCAATTGTGGAATTCAAAATTTATATGATGAAGATGTAAAGAAGATGTAGGATCAATTCATACTCACTCGCATCAACGGCGTTCCGTGAACATCTAACCTTGGCTTTATTCTCTTATGATTTGTAGTCCAGTCGGTTTGACTTTTTAGTAGAGAAAATTGCCGCCGGCAAGCGAATTAAGAGAATCATTGATCGTTATACTCAAAAATTATATAATGTATCTAATTGGTGCATTAGTTAAAAGACGTGAAGAGGACACTTCCTTAGAAGTTCCTTGAACTCTCCCAAGCTTCGGAGTTAAGATTCTTGAGGCAAATTTGTCCAAAATTCGTTATTTCATCCATTCCGAATATTGTAGTTCTTAGAAGGATGAAAGATAAGTTGATGAACTTAGACACTAATTCATCCCATGTAATGAATAGAATTCGGGGGTTCTTGTCGAGCCATGTTTGGGCAACCCCATCAATAGAAAATGGGAAAAGAAAAGATTTTTTATGATGGTGGTGGTTAGGTACATATCCGATACCTTGATTATTAGTGATGCTCTCAAAATGACGAATGTGAGCATGAGGCTCCTCATCATTACCTCCTCGAAAAATTCGATTTTGAACAAGATTAATGAGAGAGGATTTTAGTTCAAAGTTTTGACATTGATGGTGTATAACTATATCACTTTACTAACCCCCCGGTGGGAGCTTGAAGTTGCTCGGCCATAGGTCGGTCATCGGCCATTGGAATCGGATCCGGAATGAGAGGGATTGCCTCTTGTTGTTGTCGAGAACGTCGACGATTACGTCTTCCTCGGAATTGTAAATATTCCATAGGAAAGAACGAGTGCGCATGCACTAGTGAAAATAACAAAAAGAAGAATTTGAGATTAAGAAGATTATTTTTGGGGAAATTTACAATTTTTAGTATTTATTAGGAAGGAAAACAAAAAGAAAAATATTTTTGGCAACCGTTAATTACAAGCTTCACGATAAGTCTCCAAGATTACGCACAAGTGAGCGGAAAGGCTTAGCGAGCCGCAATGACTTCTTAGCAAGTAGCTATCACCTTTCCTTATACTCACCTTATAGTTTGTAAACTCAAAGGTCCGTCGTACCTCGCAAGTAACTCACGATTAATTTTGTTGTTTATTGGAATGGTTTAAGATGGATAGCTAGTATCCAAATTTGTTTATTTTATTTTTGTATTTTAACTAATTCGATAGGAATCGAATTAATGAACGTTTTGTATTTTTATACTATATATACAAAAATAGCAAAGTAACTTCCAAAAAGGAAGGGTCTTCAAAACTCTACTTCAACGAATATCCTCAAAAATCGTTCACGTCTTCCCCGGCAACGGCGCCAAAATTTGGTTGCGTGTGTAAGCACTAGTCAAATTTATATATGTATAGTATAAATCCCGTGACAATTCTTTCCAAATTACTTCTCAAACAAGAGAAATTAAAAGGATAAAATCTCACTTAAGAAAACACAATACGTATATTTTTAACCGGGAAGTATTTTCTTCTCGGGTCGATTAAGCACAAGAAGTAAACACAATAAGCTAATGAATTAAGCTGCATGAATGCTGAAATCAAAACATGAATATAAACCTTTGATCTTGTAGTCTCTGAACTCTAGGTCACTCTAAAAACAATTAAAGAATTAAAAACGTTTAGCTAATACGAAAAATTAACAAACGTGAATTAAAAACGTGAGCTAAAACTAAAATTTAAAATCTAAGGCACTACTTTTAACAAATTTTATACCTAAAAATCACAAATTTAAAAAGAAAATTTTAGGAAAAAGAATTAGAATTTTTTAACTATTTTTGAATTTTCTATGATTTTTTAAAGAAAAATGAATTACTAAAAATACACTTTTTCTAAAAATTAACACTAAAATTCTATTTTTATTTTTCAAAAATGCTAGAATGAAAAAAGAAAAATACTACAAAAAGAATTAGAATTTTCCAACTATTTTTCTATTTTCTATGAATTTCTTAAGAAAAAGAAATTACTAAAAGCCTATTTTAATTTCTAGAAAATACAAATTTAATTAGAAAAATAAAGAAAAATGATTTTTAACAACTAAAAATGTGCAAAAAATCAATGGTATGAAAATGCCCAATTTTTATATACCAATTGAACTCTAATTTTGCTAATTAAAGAATAAACCCTAATTTTATTAAAACTAATATTAAAAATATAAATCCTATTTTATTAATCCCAAAAGACAGGGTAGAAAGTGCAAAGAATGAAAGTAAAGGGTAGGCGGGAAAAGTAATTGAAATTTACACTACAATGAAAACAGACAACCTTTCACTATTGAAAAATTACCAATTAAACCCTACGACTTGGCTTATTTTGAGCTTATTTAAAAAGTGAAATTAAGCAAAAACTTAAAACTACAAAGTTGGACCTGAGCTTATACACTACAACTTTAACAAAAGAACTTTTGACTTTTATCAGAAAATTAGCTTCTAATACTGTATCACAGTAACTATGGATTTGCTTTGAAAATCTAACTTTTCTAAACTATGGCTTATATCTAGCTTATTACTTAATGAAAGTTAAAACTAAAAGATGCTATATGAAGCTTATAATGTGTACTATAGATTTCTAAAAAAAATAAGCTACAAGTGAACAAGAATAACAAGAAATTTGATATTAAAAAGTGAAGATTCAGGCTTAAAACTGTTGATAAGCAATTCCTAATAAGCTAAAAAACTCAAAACTAAATCTTAGAAACTGAAATTTTGGAAATGGCAAATATGGCTCATCTAACTATAATAATGAAATAACTAGATAAAAGGCTTTTTGAAATGACAACTAAAAATGAAGAATCTAAAAGATATAAGCTAATACTCTAAGTTGCTTCTGCTACTACTTTTACAAGAAAATTTAAGCTAGACTAAAAGCTTAAAACTGAAACTTAAAAGATGAATTTTAAAGAGCTTATGTAGTACTATTAAAATGCTTAAAGCTAAGTTCTAACTAATTACTTTCAAGTGTTAAAGATGACTAGAAAAGTAGTAAGCAACAGCAGTATTAACTAATTTAATACTGCTGCTATACTGATAAACTTGGTAATCTTCAAGTGCAGGCCAAAATGCTAAGCTTAGAACTCACAAACTAACTAACTAAATGATACTAAACCTATACTAACCTAAATTGAACACTAGAATGCTTAAAATCTTTTAAATCTAAAACTACTTAACTCTAAGAACTGTCCTGGTGCTAGCAAGACTTTTTAAGCTATAAATCTTGAAATTCTACAACCTAAGTTCCAAAACCTGTTTAAAACTTAAAAACTTTGTAAACCTCAACTTTGTAAAGTATTTTGACAGAATTATGTTGACTCTAAAGGTCAAACATGCCTTAACCCAAACACTACTTAATATGAACTGTCCAAACTATTTTTTATCTAAAATCTGATTAAAACTTGAAAACAAAGATCAAAGCAATGAGTAAACTAAGTAAGTTATTAAATAAAGCTAATGAAGCAGTAAATCACAAAATAAGCTGATTACAAGCTATTAAACAGTTTAAATAAACAGATATAAGCGAATTTTAGAAAAAGAAACTCACATAAGAGGTCCTAGAGTCTACTTTGTAGGATCCCTAATTTACCTATCAATCCCCTAGGTCCAGCTGGTAGGAAATGAAGCTTATTTAACCCCAAGCCCATCCATTTCTGGCTTATTACCCACAACAACAGCTTGAATGAGCTTATGGACAGAGCACTGTAGTAATTGATGAAATAAAAGCTCAATTTAGCTTTTGAAAGCTGAATTGAGTCAAACTAATGTAAAAAGAACTTTTAGAACAGAAATTGAAAGCTTTAAAAGTTTGAAACAAGCTTATTGAAACTTGTTTTGACTTTTCTTTGTTTTTTTTGTTTTTGACTTTTTTTGAAAAACATGACTTTTTTTGTAAAATAAAAGACAACAGCTATCGAAGCTTGTAAGAGTAACTAGAAAACTTAACAAAGCTTATAGAATAGTAGTAAAGAGTATTGAGAGCTAAAAACTGAAAATGACTGATATTGAAGAGCAACGATACAGAAAATACTAAAAGGAAAATTACAACCTGAAAATTAAAACTATAACTAACAACCCAAAAAATAGGACCTAAATGCATTTATTAGAGTTTGAGGAGTGCTTGAGGTGATGATGAAGAAATGATCTTGACCGTCCATAATCTGTAACCGTTTTGCAATGATTGTCAGCCCTTGATTGAGTCAGTGACGTGGTCTGTCCAATAGAGTAGCTCCACGTGGCTTGATTACTTGTAGGAACCAATGAGGAAGTGCCACGTTGGAATGGTGATGTGTAAAAGTGTTTAAATACGAGGTAAAAAAAACATATTAGAGGTGGCAAATGATTATGAGAGTTTTATGTGGATTGGGAGTGTTCTAAAGTGTAGAGAGTTGTAGGGGGTGAGAGATGAAGAAGATGTACATGGTTGGGTTTATTATGTGGGTAAGGGAATAAAAAGAACGATTTGACTTATGTTACACATAAATTTGAAGTTTTGAATTTTGACACAAATGATCCACGTGGTTTATAAGCTCTTTAAGCCGCTTTAACACCCTTCTTTATATAACTTGTCGAAAATGGCAAGAACAAGTCCCTTGCTTTTGCTATCCTTTAGATAACTTTTCTTGAAAACACTTTCACACTTGGCAAGTTTAGTCCCTACTGCCTCTTGATGCAAAAATCTTCAAAAATAAAAGTCCCTTGATCATTTATCACTTTGACATTCTTGACCTTGGGCTTGAATTGGGCTTTGACGATTTTGATTCGGCTTTGATCATGAACTTTTCATCTCTTGATCTTATCTTTCCATTCTTGTCGTTTTTGATCACTTTTCTTCACTTTTGCCTTCATTCCTTTATAGCCTACACACATGGACAAAAACATACATTTTCTATTCTTTTGGCATGATTTGTGTCTATTTTTGCAAGTTTTTACGAGTTTTAAACATGCATAATTAAATATCTATCAGAGGACCACCAGACTACTAGAATAGATCCTTATCATTCATAACTTTTGTTTGAATCCAACCACTGGATGTGTGGCATAAATAATGACACTTGTTAAATTTTGACTATGTAAAATATGTAGATAAGTTGTTTATGACTTAATACAATGGTAATTCCATTATACCTCGCTGTTTTATGATACTGATTTATGTATGTCGTGGTTGTCTATCCTATATTCTATAGTGTGATGTATCGTATCTTTATGTATCTATGTACTAATGGCTCCGTACCACCCGAATTACGTCAAACCTTTTACCCAATATAGGAGCATGATTAACGATCAAATAATGTACATATAATATCACCCTACACCACCACCAAACTATCCTTTGATAGTTAATCTAGTGGGGTGGTATAAAACCACTAGAAAGTAAACCATCCCCAAAAAACCTAATGAGTTAGATGCTTGTTAGAGTGTACAATCCAAAAAATTTCTGTGATATCCTACAATGTAATATCAAAGAATGTGTTATTACTTTGTAGAAATTGTACCAAATAAGAATCCCTGCATGATATATTCTTAGTTGTGTTGTCCTTTGTAAATTGAAGAATGGCTCCCAAGAGGACACCAACATCTACAGCACCACCAGGTCTCATGGCTGCCATTTAGAAACTAGTTGCTGAGATAAGTGTTGCCACACTCTGGAAGCACTAGCTGCTATAAAACAAAAATTGTTGCACAAAAGTTTATGACTGTCAACCTTTATAATTTCAAACAGGTACGAAAGGACGCTGTGGCCTTAGTCGCTGGTTAACGAACTAAATCGGTATTTCTCTATAGCAATTGTACCGAGGACTGCAAAGTAAAATTTGCTACTGGTACTCTAACTAAAGAAGCTTTGTCCTGGTGGAATTCATTCGCCCAGCCTATTGGAATAAAGGAAGCCTACAAGATCACCTGGTCTGAATTTATAAAGCTTTTAATAAAGAAGTATTGTCCCCGAACTGAGGTCAAGAAAATGGAAGATGAATTTTACAATCTGAATGTAAAAGGAAATGATCTTAAGACTTACGTTAGAAGATTCTAGGAATTGGCATCTTAATGCCACTATAGGTGGCCAAAATTCTTAGAACTCATTGCAGTCTTCACGAGGATTACCCAGAAGTATTGAAGGAAATGTTACCGCTTTAAAGCCTCAAACTTTAGAAGAAGCCATTACCATAACCCAGAGGTTAATGGATCAGGTAACAAAGCACAATTCTGTGCAAGGAACCAATGATCACAAACGAAAGTTTGATGATAGAAGAAACACCACCAACAACAACAACTATCAAAACAATCATAATAGCAACCGTAACAATGATCACCACCAACAGCAGAATAGAAGGAAAGAAACCTTCGGCTTAGCTTTGCCACCCCAACGAAAACATAGGTATAACGGGAGCCTTCCCAAGTGTAAGAATTGAGCACCATCAATCACATAGACCTTGCACTATCAATGTCCAAGACATGCAACAAGGAGGATCATCATAATACCAGGAACTGCAGAAACATAGGGCCAAGATACTAGAAGCAAACCTACAAACCATACAATAACCTTGTCATGCATGTGAAGAGAAATGTATTATCAAAAATCAGTGCCCCAAAAGCAAACACAATGCCCATGAAGAAGCATACTGCTGAGACAAAACGCTCACCAAGATCCCGAACGAAGTCACGAGTAACGTTTCTTCTAAACCAACATCTACTAGATATTATTTTGATTTTGGATCCGATAAAAGTTTGTAAACATATCTCTTACTTCTATGCTTAATAACCTACCAATTACATTAGATTACCTACCTACAGTTGGATTCAGAAGTCTCTACAACTTATTGCTGCTAGTTGTAGTTAGTACTGTTAGTGAAGACTTAGTGCTGCTAATAAAGATTGTTGAAATTAGACTAAGTATTTAGTATTGGTAGTTATAATAGTTAGTACTGCTAGTAACTATTGATTATACTGCCCGTAAAGTTAAGTGCTGTTAGTAGTAAGTGTACTGCTAGCATTATGAAGTAGTACTGCTTTATGGGATTATGCATGAATAATTCTAAGAATAGATATGCATGATCACATAACGCATTTTGTAAGCCCATTAGGGTTTCCTTGGTGTATAAAAGGAACCCGACGGCATTAGTTAGATATAAGTTTTCATATACAAGTTAAGTTTCACAAACATTTATAGTTAGTAATATGTAACCTAGCAGATTAATAGTAATCAAAGTTCTGTTTTATTCATTGTTCTTCTTAGCAGTATAAGTTAGTTTCTGCATAACTTATATTGTTTATAGTCATTATTTCTCTTGTAGTTAGTTTGGATTTATCCAGATTGGCTACCACCCTTAACAGGCTAAAAAGATCCATTCAGATTGGGATCAACAAGTGGTATCAGAGCGTGTTGAGAAACTCTGAGTAAGAAGAACCAAAACACATCAGTTACAAACTTTTACCTTTCAAATCTATTCAATGGCAGGACCAGATGATGAAATTCCACCACCACCACCACCACCACAAACACCAACACAACAAGCCCCTCACACTGTGTCAACCATTAAACTCCCTATTCTGATTAAGATCAGGCTATCACCAACTGAGAGTCAGGGATGAAGATATTCCAAAGACTGCTTTCATAACACGGTACGGACACTACAAATTCCAAGTGATGCCGTTTGGTTTAACTAACGCACCTGCTGTATTCATGGATCTCATGAATCGTGTGTGTAAACCATACTTGGGTAAATTTGTAATAGTATTCATTGATGATATTCTCATCTACTCTCGTAACAAAGAAGAACACGCAGATCACCTGAGAATAATCTTAGAATTACTCAAAAAGGAGAAATTATATGTCAAGTTCTCCAAATGTGATTTCTGGATTAGTATCGTGCAATTTCTCGGGCATGTGATTGATAGTCAAGGAATTTACGTTGACCCTGCCAATATTGAAGCAGTTAAGAATTGGGCATCTCCTACCACACCTACGGAAATACACCAATTCTTAAGACTTGCCGGTTACTATCGGAGATTCATCAAAGATTTCTCAAAAATTGCAAAGTCTTTGACTGAATTAACCTAGAAAAACAAGAAGTATATCTGGGGAGAAGACCAAGAGTCAGCTTTCCAACTACTAAAACAGAAACTTTGTGAAGCTTCAATCTTAGCATTACCATAAGGGAACAACGATTTTGTTGTTTACTGTGATGCATCTCATCAAGGTCTGGGAGCAGTGCTAATGCAAAGAGAAAAAGTTATTGCATATGCATCTCGACAACTCAAGCCTAATGAAGAGAATTATACCACATACGACCTCGAATTAGGAGCAGTTGTGTTCGCTCTTAAAATTTGGAGACACTATCTGTATGGCACAAAGTATACTATGTTCACTGATCATAAAAGTCTTCAGCATATCCTTGATCAGAAAGAGCTGAACATGAGACAACATCGTTGGTTAGAATTGATCATAAATTACGATTGTTCCTGTGAGATGTCGTATCATCCTGGAAGGCACTGTTTGTCGCAGATGCCGTAAGGCCGGAAGGAACGAATCAAACCTCTGAGTCAGGGCTTAGTAATGAACCTGTTTTCAACCAAATTACCATCACAAATCCTCGAAGCCCAAACGGCAATCAAAGAAGAAAACATCAAGCTGGGGGCAGAAACCTTCCGAGGAATGGACAAAGCATTTAAAGTACGTCTGATGGAAACCCGGATGTTATAAGATTCAAAGTTGGTTACCTCATCTTTGTAATTTAGGAGGATTGATCATGCATGGAATTCTAATAAATCGAAGTATTCTCATCCCCCTGGTTCTGCAAGATGTATCGGATTCTAAAGATAGCTATTGGTGGTGACCTAACATGAAGGCAATCATGCGTTGAATATGTAGGCAAGAGTTTTAACATGTTCTAAGTTAAAGCAGATGTCAGAGCCATCCGGCTTTACTGATCAACAGAGATTTCCTACATGGAAATGAGAAGGTCTACGATGGACTTCGTTACAAAAACTACCAATAGTGTCAAGCCAGACATGGACACAATTTGGGTCATTTTAGACCGCCTTACCAAATCAGCACATTTTATCCCCACCAGAGCAACAGATAGTATGGAAACCCTTACAAGGTTATATATAAAGGAAATAGTCTCACGGCATGGAGTGCAAATATCCATCATCTCGGGTCGTGACAGTTATTTCACATCCAGATTCTGGCAGTCATTGCAGAATGCTTTGGGTACTCAATTATACATGAGTACGACATATCATCCCGAAACTGATGGACAAAGTGAAAGAACCATCTAAACACTCGAAGACATGCTTCGAGCCTGTGTTATAGATTTTGGAAAAGGTTGGGAAAGATACTTACCATTGGTAGACATTTCTTACAATAACAGTTACCATGCCCGTATTAAGGCAACACCATTCAAGGCACTTTATGGTCGAAAGTGCAGATCACCTGTCTGCTGGGCCGAAGTTGGAGATGTTCAACTCACGGGACCAGAGATAATCCATGAAACCACCAAAAAGATTGTACAAATTCGACAAAAATTGCAAGCTGCAAGAGATCGGCAAAGGAGTTATGCCAATGTAAGACGAAAGCGTTTAGAATTCTAAGTTGGAGATCGTCTTATGTTGAAAGTATCACCTCGAAAAGGTGTCATTCGATTCGGAAAGCGAGGAAAGCTTAATCCCTAGTACATTGGACCATTTAAGATCCTTAAAAGGGTCGGCCCAGTGGCATACACACTTGAGCTTCCTGAAGAACTCAGTAGTGTCCACAGTACTTTTCACGTTTCTAATCTAAAGAAATGCCTATCTGATGAATCTCTCGTCATTCCAATGAAAGAGCTTTGGCTTGATGACAAACTTAATTTTGTGGAAGAACCAGTAGAAATTATGGATCGTGAAGTCAAACAACTCAGACAGAGTCGTATTCCTATAGTCAAAGTAAGATGGAACTCTAAAAGAGGACCAAAATTTACGTGGGAACGCGAAGATCAAATTCGTGCCAAGTATCCGCATCTATTTTCAAACATCACTCTGACACCCAACTAAATCTCGGGACGATATTTTTCTTTAAGGTTGGAGACTATAACCAACCCTTAATTTTCATCAATGTATTATTTCTATTATATTAGATACAATTGTCATCAATTGTAATATCACCTATTAAATTAAGTACAACCATTTTCACGAGAATATTTTTGCTTTATTCCACCTATTATGCAACGTAATTTGCATAACCTAAGTAAACAAGCTCACGCAACCTACCTATGCCAATTTCATCAACTTTTATAGCCAGTAAACGTTATAATATGTCAAGCAATACGTTTTAAACTTTATTTTATCATACGTTATCTATTTAACGTACTTTTCAAAATGTTATTACAAAACGGATTTCAAATGTTAACGTTTATATCAACACCCTAATTATATGAAATGTTTACAAAAATATGTGAATGTTCAAGCTTGTAAGGCATGTGTACAAGTGTATAATGCATAACTTTTGAATATTAATTCCTTTCAAAACCAATGTATAACTCCCTAAAGCTCAAAGTACAAGTTAAACATGCATAGAATTCAAACTAGGTCATTTTTCCTCCAAAATTATGTTTATTTCTTACCACCACTTTAACACAAGTTACAACACCTAAAGCACAACTTCTAAACCAAGAAACTAAACCCTGAACAAAACCCTAATTCTAACCTAAACCTAGACGAAAACCCTATAGACCTAAAAAATCGTTCTAACCTAAGGATCAAGCACCTTAAGCACCTCAGCACCCCATAGAAGCTCGAATCACCCTCCTGGCACCCCTAGCTATTACTTGGTCCACTACTCTACAGCACCTTAGCCACCACTCTACTTAACTTGGTCACCACTCCAAGTAAACTTGGGCAATACTCTTTTCTTTACACTATATATACACGCATACATACATATACTTTCAATTTACCATCAAAACTTCATACTACTTTAAAATCATATTCTAGCCATGCCATATAAGAGAAGAAATAAGGTTTAAGCTAAGTAGAAGCCAAGATTTAAGAAGAAAGAAGTCTTTGATTCATAACTTAAAGGTGTTGACCCATGATTCATCAATTGTTGGCGTTCAAGAACTTTGGTTAGTCTTCACCAGTTCTATAAAATCATTGTATTGTTTTTAGATTTATTCATCAGCTCCTTTACATCTTATGATCTCGTGAGATTAAGACCTTAAACCCTAAGCTTCTCATTTGGTTTTTCCCAAATCCAAACGCACTCTAAAAACCCTAAAAAGCTCTTTTCATGTATCTAACAAGTATAAGCCATAAGCTGTTATAATAAGCTATTTCAATAAGCTCATTTATCATTTCTATAACTTGAAAACTAATCTTAAAGCCTTAAACCCATCGGGTTAATCATTTTTAAACCAAACGAACCCATTTTGGATTTTTAAGCTCACAAGCTCTTTTGATAAGCTATAAGCTCGTAAAAGTTACTTATTTTAGCTTATAGTAATAAGCTATAACCTGCAAAATTGATTTCTAAATAAAAAAATATCAATATTATGGTTTTTGGACTTAATTCGCAAATGTTTTCATGCAAAGGGGTATATATTGTAAATTCTTGAATCATAAATAGGAGGGCTGAAAATTTTATTAATTATCCTATAGTTAAACTCCAGAGGTTATTTTGTCATAGTTGAAAGTTAAAGGTTCAATGTTTTAAAAATATAATTAAAGGGTTAATTTTGTGTGTGTGTGTGTGTGTATATATATATATATATATATATCAAGGGTATATATTGTCATTTTACATTCTTAAAGGTATAATATGTAATATTTTTATATTAATTATAAAAATATATTTAAATATTATAAGACTCGATTTTATTAAAACCCGACACATTTGTCGTTATCATTCGTCGATCGAAACACTATAAAATCAATTATGTTATATATTTAACATAATTTATCATCCGCTAGCTTTTGAAGAAACTTAAAAAGATAAAACCTTATCATTTAATCTATAACGTATCACGTTACTAGGGAGTTTCATGTGAGGGGTTTCATTTGAGTAGACGTTTTGACGAGTTGCTGGATTTACGATTTAAAGTGTCCTAGCTCCTTAAACGTTTACTACATGACCTCTGGATTATGATAGCCCAAACAGTGATACGATATTTTCACAAGTTATCAAACCAAAAACCGTTAAACTTTATGAAATAAAGTTTGTAATATCAACAATCAAACTAAGACTTGACATATTACCCCCAGGTTGCGTGACGAGGCTGTTTACTCTCATTTGAATTAAATTTCAAATCAATCAACTACCTTGATAAGGTGAGTTCATAGTCCCACCTTTACATATTTTCTAAATCCCGTAGGGAGGAGAATGCTATAAATCCATGAATACAGGTGTTTTTCCAACTGTTATACTATACTGAATATTTTTGGACTAAGTTTACTTTCACTGTCAATATTTCTTAATCATGAACCAGTAGTCACTTGCGAGTGAACGTGAATATTGTGGATAGATCTATTTGGGGTGACAACTTTTGTTGGTGTACCCGTACATGGGTAACCAAACGCACTATATTTGAGAACAAAGGATAACTTTGGCAAGTTACCTTTCTTTAAGGACAGTTGTTCCTTTAAGTCGTTAAATTGACTTCGGATGTTTAATGGTTGTTTGCATGAGCTTAGGCACTACTGCTGGTTTTCTCATGATAATTGTATTCGTTGCAATTATTACCATTTGTGATGACTTGTATTCAACTATTACATTGCAAGCACTGTGAATATCACTCAACCTTTGTGTTGATCCTTTTAGCATGTTTATCTCAGGTAATTGAGCAACTATGGCACGGAGTGGCATTGGACATGAGGACGTCCAAACCTGTTATCATTCAACTTTATGTTTTGAAATGTATTTTGGAACCTCTTTTGTAAAAACTCTGATGAATACTGAATGATAACTTATCTTTCAAAAACGTATCTTTTGAGTCGTTTTCTATTATTGTGACTATGATTCATAAAATAATACCCCAGATTAGCTTCCGCTGCTATATGTCAAATATGGGGGTGTTACAATGTTAGGGCTGTTAGTGACAGGTTTGCAAACTCTGCTTATGATTTCTTTTTAGGAAAGCGAGTTTCCTACCGTGTTGTTGCTAATTATGTTAGAAACACTTAGGGTGAATTTGGTTTGGTTAGATCAATGTTTATCTCATCTACCGGGCTATTATTTTTCCAGTTTAGCTCCATGGATGGCTTGAATGCAATGCTTGAAAATGGTCCATGGTTTATTCGCAGTCATCCAATTATTCTTAAAAAGTGGAACCCGGATGTGAATTTATTAAAAGAAGATGTTGGGAATGTTTTGGTTTTGGTAAAACTTCATGGTGTCCCAATTACGGCATTTAGCGAGGATAGATTGAGTGCCATTTCTACTAAACTTGGTACTCCTATTATGCTTGACTCTTATACTGCTGATATGTGCTTGCAATCTTAGGGAAGGTCAAGCTATGAAAGAGTAATAATTAATCTTCGGGCTAATGTGGAGTTGAAAGACATCATTGTAGCAGTTATGCCTAAAATAAATAAGGAGGGTTTTATACGTGTATTGTCGCGTGTTGATATGAATGGAAACCCCCTAAGATGTGTGTATTGTAAGTTTTTTGGGAATACTCAGGTGGAGTGTCCAAGATTCCAGGATGGGGTGCGGGAGGCTGGTGAGATAAAAGAGGAAGATGTCTTGTCAAGCTCCTAAGGGTGTTCAGTTGGTCGAACATTGGCATTTAAACCGGACCCAAGAATATAGACCTGTTCTTAAAAAGCATGCTGCTAACTCTAGCAGTCATAAGAAGAAATGTGTAGACTCTACTAATATGGTTAGTGATTCAAATCCTTTTGAAGTTCTTAATTCAGTTGGAACAATTGTTGTGGAGGATGAGTCCAATGGGGGGGGGGGGGGGGGACGTCAAATTTGGATAAGAACAGGGCTAATTCAATTAGAACCTTGTTCTGGAATGTTAAAAATAGTAGTACTAGTACTACTCCTATTATGGATAAAATATGGAATTTTGAAAACTTAATTATTAATGGGCAAGCTATTCTTGTGGATGAAGCTAGTAATCCTATAAAAAAGATAGAGTATTCGAGTGTCATGATAGTAAAGATGAGGTTGCATCAGTTGATAATGATATGGCTCATGATTTGGCTTCAGAAAGGATTGGATTTGGCATGCAAAGTTTGCTGGAACAATGGATGGATTCTCATGGAGATGATGACTAGGATGAAGACCCGTATGATGACGATATGTATGAAGGCCATGATCTCTCTAAAGAGATTCAAACTGTATGCAATAATCTGGATATCCGAGTTCGAGGTCGCAAGAAGCAATAGTTTTTTGTTTCTTTTGTCTAGTTATTTTGTGTACCTTCCGTTAAGGAAGTAGTTTTGCCTATGAAACGGGCGGAGATGTGGGACTCACTCTCATCCTTTGTACTTAAATATTTTTTGGCGTAATAAAATTTACTAGGGAAACCCTTTACCCAAAAAACAATATCCCTATCATTAATTAAACCAAGCTCAGTCTTATGATCTTAATCCACAAGATGTTAAGCTAAGTACTCTCTAGATTTGTTTTGGGCCACAATTTTATCAAGATTCCAAGCTTTAATATCTAACCTCAACCTTTTAATTTTGTTTTTTAAAGTTAAATCAGGTGGGAGAAGTGAGGTATTTGAAGCCCACGAAGAAGATACCCGAGACGAAAACTCCTCATTACCGATCCATTTATCAAATATTCTAAAGGGTTTGGGCCTAAAGTTTTGAGAGCCTACGTATAACATAATAGGGAAATGATCAGAATAGGATCTACACAGAACTAATACAACAACATCAATCCATTTGCTGAGAAAATTATGGGACACCAAGAATCTATGAAGCTTGCTCGCTTTGCTCCCACCACTATCAAACCTTGTGAAACGCCTTCCATTTAAGAGGAAATCAAACATATCGTCTCGAGAAATGAAATCATTAAAAGAGTTGGCTTCTTCTGCATCAAACAAGCTACCAACTCTCTCCCCACTATGCCTAACAACATTGAAGTCCCAGAAGAGAATCCAAATAACATCAGGAACATTCAAGATGGGTTCAATCGAAGTCTAGAGCTCATCTTTAAGAACACTGGTTTGAGGAGCATATATGTTTATCAACCTAATTTTGTTTGATACACCAGTCCATGATCCCAGAACAGCCAGGTAGTTCCTATTAGAGATTGTATTTTCCATAGAGAAAATACGAGAATCCCACAAGGTGAGGATGCCACCCGAAGCTCCCACTGAGCTATTGTAAGCGTAATTGACAATAGGACGAGACCAGATGGAACAAATAGTGCAGTCATCAACATGCCCTAATTTGATCTCTTGAATCCCAAAGAAAATGGGAGATTCAGAATTGATAAGACCATTAATCCAAGACTTTTTGTTTACACCCCCAGGGGGACATTTCAATTTAGAGAGATTACCCGTCTTAATGACAAAGAAACATCCAGACCATACAAACCAAAACAAGATCATTATGATCTTGTTGAATCTTTGTTAGGTTTTGGAATAATGGAAAAGTTGATCTGTTTACCAATCAGCTCGGTATTCGTAGTGTCATCCACGCCAATAAAGTTTTTTTTGTGAGTTTAGAGCTTGGGAACTAAATTCACCCACAACCAGATTCTTCTTCTTGTGCTTCTTTTTCCTACCACCAGCGCTTTGAGGTTCTTTGTATGAGTTATCTGATAAACGTTGGAAGCTTAATAGAAGTTCATCAAGGTCCAGGTCTTCATAAGGTTTGGGATTGTTCTGGGAGTTGGGATTTTAGGATTGGTGGGGATCGTTTAGAATAGGTTCAATTTATAAAGGATGTGGTTTGGAAAATTGGTAATATTATGGACTGAAAAAGCTGGCCCAGAAAAGGATCCAAAAGGGGTGGGCTCTACCAAGTCCACATTATATGAGGAATGGGCTGGGCCAAGGTTTAGCGATGGGGGAGGAGGGAAATAAATTTATCAAATGAGTGACCAGGGGAATTAATACCTTTTCCAAAAGGGCCCACAGACTTTTCCAAGCCGCCAGACATGCTGGTACTCATATCTTCCTTGTTTACAATGTCCCTGTGGACCCTGGAGCCGTTTCTTGGGGACTGAAACATTGGGGACTTTTCATTTACTCCGACCTCAGGCTCCGTACCAAGGTGGTAGCTACCATGATCCTCTACCGAATCATCTCCATCATCACGCGTCTCCATGGAAGGGCCAACAAACTCTTCCTCAAAGGAAGACTCTTCTGAGTATGGGTTGGTTTACTACAATTGAAGATGCTATTTACCCAACATAACCTTTCTGACACCCAAACTCATCCACCGAACAAAAATCATTATATACCTTTCTCACACCCAAACTCATTTAAATTAAGTATGTAGCTTTTTTGCTTCCTTCCATATTACAATAAAAATCCTTATAGCAATCTTCTTTTTTACACGCATAAAGTCTCATTAAATGTTTAACTACCCACCAAGTGTTTGTGTAAATGTCTCAACCAAAAACCATACATAAAACACATCATTTTCTTTACAAACTCATTTCACGTATTTTTATCATTTTATTTTCAAGGCGCCCTCCTCGTACCTCTTCGGACGAGAAAGGAAAGTTGGCCTTTATCCATTTGGGGTTTATCATTGTTGCACGAATGGTTGAATTTGGACAATAAGGGGATTGCTCGTTTGTTATTCTATCTCAGAGGCTTCACACTTATTTGCCGTTGATGAACGTAAATGTGTCTTACGCGAGGCGAGGCTATTTGGTTGATGTACTATATATGACAGTTGAGGAAACTTTGAAGGTATTTGGCAATTGGTTGTGTGGAAAGTGTATGACTTTACATGCTGTAAGCCGCACTTGTCATCACCCGGATGGTCTTGTCTATTTTTCTAAAGGGTCCGATGACATGAGCAATTACATTGTTGCTATTTCAAAGCCGTCCAATACAGAAGTAATTGAAGGGTTGGTTTTGGATGCTGAGCTTCTTGATCGTGTTTTTAAAGTGCTTGTCACTACTGTCAAATGTATCCCTCATGGTTGTTGTCTCACTATTTCTTAGGTGTTGAAAATAGTTCTTTATAAGATGGTTTCCTAGCCCGACTCTATTGATGCATTAGTCAGGTTTATTACTTATCTTCATGATCATCGCTGCAGTTATGTGTCCCAACAGAATAGAACAAGTAACGTAGGTCAGTGAATAAAAAAATCCTTGCAACAAAGTTCTATCCTAAAGTCACTAGCCACATGGAGGAAAGATAATGGTATTACAACATTGATTAAAAGTATGTTAGATGGTTATGAGTCGGTGTCCTTGGGCCAAAGTGAAGGTGATTTTCTAGAGGAGAGAACAACGGGCAACACCAACATCAGGCACTCAGGCAGTGTATACACAAGCTTGCTGTTGGGCACTTTACGTCAACAGTGAAAGTGTTATCCTCCTCCGGTGTAGCTTTGTACTATGATGATACCATTAAAGCCTTAGAGGCTAAGCATCCTTACAAGCCACCCCTATCCATGCCGAGCAATACATTTTATGAGCCTCCCCTTGTAGCAGAGATTAATAGTGTCGTTGGTTGCATTAAATCGTTTCCTAAAGGTACTTCATGCGGGAGAGATGGTTTGAGGGCACAACATATCTTAGATGCTTTATGTGGAGGGGGTCTGCTTCTGCTACATATCTCTTAAAGGCCATTATCTCAGTCACTAATTTGTGGTTAGCAAGGAGGTGTCCGCCTATTTTGGCAGAGTTTGTTGCATCTGCTCCTCTCCCACTTCTCTTTAAACTAGATAACTGGATTCGGCCTATTGCAGTAAGCACTATATAGAGACGGTTGGTTTCCATGGTTGCCATGAAAGGTGTGGGTAAAGAAATGTCAAAGTACCTTAGTGATTTTTAATTTGGAGCCGGAGTGTCGGGTAGCACTGAGGCTGTTTTACATAACTTCAATAGATTGTTAAGTGAATATCACAATGATGGGTCTCTTGGAATGCTTATCCATGACCCTTTTCATAGAGCATCTTCAACTACTTGAACAGTCGAGAACTTAAAGAATAAGAATCCGTTTGCATTCATTGTCACTTTCTGAATTCCATACTTTTTCCAAGCATTACAATTATAAATTTCAACAACTAGAAATGCTAATCTTTTGCCAATGAAGTACCCATATAATGAGTTCATTCAACTTATTATTTACCTCTTCCACTGAAGCAATGGGAATACTTACATCAACATCAACCTCAATGGGAATATCAAATACCAGTGTACGAAAGTTAACCTTCGGACTAACATAATTAGCATTGAGCATATTCGCTTAGAAACCGATATTAATCATAGCTTCATCACCAACTGTTTGAACAGCCTGTTTGGTAGTCGGTATAGTACCAGAATTTGTTTCCACAACCGTAGGTGTGTTTGACTTCCTAATGGCATTCTCATCAGCTGCATGCGTGTCATTTAGTAGTTGTTCAAATACATCCATACATGATTTCTATGTTTCATTGTTTACTGTCCCCGCTGCACTACCTTGCTATTTCGAACTGTCTCCCAAGTGATCTGGTGACTCATCATCAACAACAACAGAAGGTTCAATAACCTTAACATTAACATCATGTGAATGGGATACACTAGTCGTCAATGATGGATTCAAGCGTGTACTATGACGAGGTATTACTTGCTTTCCATCAGTACCCAACACCATACCTTCCATGTTTCGATCCTCTTTTTTCTTTTAATTGTTCCTCCCCCACCCGGATCAAGAAAACCGCGTTGCATCCTTACATCCACACCTGACCTAGCACGACCAGACTTGAAAGAACCCTAACAAATTAGGGTTATAAATGGCAGTTCCAACTTCAAAGTTCAAATGAACCAGTGCAACAACTTAATCGGATATTTAACAAACGTATAAAGAATATGATAACCAATTCAAAACTTCAAAGAAACAGAAAAAAACCAACTCTTAAAAAAACTAAACCTTAAAAGAGTAACAAACCCTAAACACAAAAGATGAATCAACCTTTATGCATGAACCATAAGGTTAATGACACACAAGAAGGATTCAAACTTGTTTCCGACGTGACATGTACAGTACATGTGACAATAATGAATCCGGTTTAGGTTAAACAAGTTTAAGCTTGCAAATTAGCATAAAAATGAAAGTACGTAACATTAAGTGAGACTAGGGCTGTAAACGAACCGGACGAACACGGACGGAGCCTTATTCATGTTCGTTCATTTAATTTTAGCCGGACAAATAAACGAACACGATTGCTTAAACGAACAAATTTTCTTGTTCATGTTCGTTCATTTAATTTTAGCCGGACAAATAAACGAACACGATTGCTTAAACGAACAAATTTTCTTGTTCATGTTCGTTTATTAAGAAATAAAGTTGTTCATGTTCGTTCATTTAGACACTAAACGAACATAAACGATCAGACATAAATAAACATAAAATTCACAATAATATACACCATATTGTGTTTTATAAGTGTTGTTTTGTTTAAGTAAAACAATTTTAAAACTATATAATAAAGAAGATACGATAGACGATCATAAACATATATACGATCATAAACGAACGAATAATCGGACGTTCACGAACATAAATGAATGAACAAGACTTTTGTTCATGTTCGTTCATTTAACTAAACGAACATTAAATATTATTCATGTTTGTTCATTTAATAAATAAACGAACATAAACGAACTTTTAACCGAACGGTTCACGAAATGTTCACTGAACGTTCAATTCGTTTACAGCCCTAAGTGAAGACAAAAAATAGTACATATACCAAATTATATAATTGAAAATTTTTGTTCCTATTGCATGACCAAAACACTAAGGGTTTGTTTCTTTTTTATATGAATTAAGTGGTTTTTCCACTAATGCCTCTTAATGGGTGGAGGGAGGTTTTGGAGTGTGTATGGAATAAAATGAATTAAGGTGTTTGGGCTCATCACTCACCTAATAAGAGGCATTAGTGGAAAAAAGAAACACTCCCTGAGAGCATCTCCAAAGGGAAAAACTTCAATAGCTTTTTATTATTCTAATAAGTCTTTTGTGAGGGTTTTTTGGCATTGGAGTGAAAGCTTTTAAATAGCTTTTGAGAATGACTTGATAGATTACAAGTCTTTCCTCAAAGTCTTTATACATAGATATGAGAAGCAATAAATACGTTAAATGCAAAAAGTCCTTTTTGCATTTAATTCATATGCTATGATATGAACACAATTTAATGATTTTTATGTGTATGAGATGACCCGGATACGTCAAAATCATGTTTGGTTAACTTCTGTCGTTATATGTATCTAGTCAAAGTAGTCAAAATCATGGTGGACCTGAGTAGGCGATCGGTTTTCTCCCTTTAGGATAAGGGCACAAGCAACGTGAGCCACCTTCGCACCTTCTTCATTTGTGTACAATTCTAGAATCCGTTTTTCTCTTTTCCCCAAACACGCATGAGCCAGTATTCCACTTCTAGCCCATGGTTTCACCACATCAACCTAACATTTAACTTAAGTTGGTGTAATCAACTTGTAATAAATAGAATTCTGTATTACATGGAAGGCTATTTGCATACGTTATACGTAGAGCAAAAGAAGCAACGTGGAATATATGGTACAATGAAAGAACAGTTTGATCAGAAATTCTACTATAGAATTCAGCTATAAAGCTTTATTAATCAATTCAAAATCAAAATCTTCTAAAACTCTAAACAAGTGAGACTATTTATCATTAATCTATAATAACTAATATAATGCGTTAATAAACATTTTACAGTAACTTTTTTTTAGGTTTTCACATATTATTATTTTCAGTCATTTTTATGATCGAGTGCAACATTTTCTACTTATAGAGACGACGGTTGTCATCGTTATAAGTTGTTCAAAAAAGTCATAACGACGACACGTTGTATGAATAGTCTCTTTCCAGAGAATCGTCGCTATAAGTTTAGCCACTACGGATTTGACTTTTTAACGAGCACGGGTTTTACTTGACTCTTTAACTTTTGACATTTTGACTTTTTTACATTCGGCTAAATCTTCATGACCAAATCCATAGCAACGACATACCGTCACTATAAGGGTCATTGACTTATTGACCAAACCTATAGTGACAAGCTTTAGCGATCACTTGTTGTCGCTAAAGGTTCTTTGACTATTTGACCAAAATAATGGCAGAAAACACATACCAAAATCTCCCATACTAAGGTATTGCCGTGTCCTCACGCAATGTTATGAAGTAAACACTCAAGAAAACTAAAAATCTCGAACCCCCTTGACCAATTACCTCGAAAAGTAGCAAAGCGTTCGTCAAGGCGAACTAAAGAATCAATAGCTTCGACAAGTCCTATTTTCACCAATTTTTCATATATACACAAACTATCCCTAATATTTTTGGATTTCCTTTTCTTTTCTTGACTGCCTGTTGACTCCTTTATCTTATAAACACAGGGATCATAGAATGAGAAGCTCCATAGAATAATCTACGATGTCCTGACGGATAATTCATCGTCCCCGATTTTTCACTAGATCCAAACCAAGCAATTAAACAAGATCATTTCGTGCATAATGTAAAGTTCAAAACTTAAGCCCTCATACATATACTTTGACTTTTAACTCCCAACATGGATATATGATAAAGTGTTTACTCAATTCATCTCCATCCATAGATAAATATTTCCATAGTCGTAATTCAAGATGAATCATGACTTAAAGCAACAACTTATTAGGACCTTGTAACTTGATTTTAAAGAACGAAAATTTAACTGTAGAACTTTTTGCAACATCTTCATCATCATAATCATAAGTTCTTAAAGTTAGGAATGCGTTGCTTAGTTTGAAAACCTACCTAGGCCTCGCTCCCTAGTAGGATATCACAACCAACGACCGTGTTTCTTCAGTTTTTAAAACCAACCCGTTGCTAGCGTATTGGGTAATACACAATAAAAAAAAAAAAAAAACAACACCTTCTTCCTAATATGGCTAAGGACAGGTGTCTTAGTTTGAACCCTCACATAGACCTCGCTTCCTGGTGAGATATCACAACACACCAAATGCCTAGAAGTAAAGACGTCTTAGTTTGAACCCCTCACTCGTCGCTAGTCGGAGTGGGATATCATGACACCATCTTTTTTACTTCTCCATATACTCAAATGTATGACGTCATTTGCAAAATATTTAATATTCCTTCATTTTTGCATTCATATTCAATCAAGCTTCTAGGCAATTTAACTTTCAAATTACTTAAGAACAGAATGAAAAACCCATTTAAATAATCAATTTTACAAATGAAGCTTTTTCTAAAAACTTCGATTGACTTAGTTGAATTGAAATGAGCACGTAGATTAGGTGGATTAAAGCTAATGGAGACAAGCACAAGTTTACTCATATAAGTTTTTAGAAGAAACTTGCTCAGCACAAAAACTTATATTTAACACTATCACTTCTATTCTTCACCTTATTAAAAATCGAAGTAATAGAATTCGTGAAAGCTTTAGCCTACAAGCGTTAAAGAGTTGAGGAACTACAAGGGCCTCAACACGCTCGATCGAGTCAAAATTTATTCTTATTCTACCCAGCAGGAAAGTTAAAACTGTGACAAAGCACTTATTTTATTTTTGAAAATTTTTTAAATTTTTTCATTTTTTTGAAATTTTTGTGGTAAAAACGGGATTATGTGAAAACAACAGCTGCAGGCAAAATCAAATCGAAGATCCCCCCCATACTAGAACTAAACATCGATCTCGATGTTTTGAAGGGGTACACTACTAAAACTAAGGCCGTTTATTAGTGTGCCATAAAGATAAAACGTAAGCGATAAGCTTAGGATATTGGTGATTCCCAAAATAGATAGCTGAGGATGTGAAACTCTTGTGAATGAAAGACAATACTGAGAGCATGAGAGTTTTCACAATCCGGGCAATCCTGGACAATCAATAACACAAACACGAAACACGGGTAATGGAAGAGGCGAGCCTCCACACAACAAGAAAACACTTATTCATTTCTACAGAATACTACGATAAGCATGGGGTGCCTCCCACGAAGCGCTTGTTAAGGTCATCTATGCTTGACCCATCCTCGGATTTATTGGCCCATGGGAACGTCTTGAGATCCCGGACTACCATTGTGGTACTCCCCTCCAAAGTAGTGCATCAAACGTTGATCAATCACTTTGAAATTTAGGCTGGAGTTTTTGGGAAAACTGACAGTGCCAAAATGGAAAAACTTGATTTACATTAATGGTCCACTCCAGCGGTCTTAAGCCCTTGCCCTAGAAATCTTCATCTGAGTTAAAGAGGAGACTCGATCACCGACGTTGAAAACGCGGTTTTTGATCTTGGAGTTATGGATTATTCTATTGTTTTTCCTCCTTATAGATCAAAGAGGTTTTCATAGGCATGATCCACGAGTTCATTAAGTTTTCATGAGTTGAACGTTTTCAGTGATCACCCGCGGTTTTGATATCAAGTTTGTAAGCATAAGGGCCAGTAAAAGCTTTGTGCTCAGCTCAATCGGAAGATAACATTCCTTCCCTTACACCACTTGATATGAGTTAACACCGATGGTGTTTTGTAAGCTGTCGAAGGCCCAAAGTTGTGTACATCTAAATATATCCGACCAAGAGGCACGATTTCGCCCCGGTCCTAAAGAATTCTTTCAAATCACTATGATTGCATGAGGGGCACCGAATCTGGCGAAGAGAGATTAAGAAATTGCCAAACAACTCCGGCATCATTGGTGGGGAGCGCTTCGCTTCAACCCATTTGATAAATAAGCAACAGCCACGAGTATATATTATGTTCCCTACTTGAAGACGGAAATGGCCCCATAAAATCAATGGCCCCTAACATGTCAAAGATTTCGCAACTTGGCTAAGTATTGTGGGCATCTCATCACGTTGCGAAATTTTGCCTTGACGAAGAAAAATGTCACATCGTGTGACATAGTCGTGGCATCCTGGTAGATCGTGGCCAAAGAAACCTGAATCCGTATATCTTTTTAGCGTGTAATTGGCACCTTATGTCCCCCAGTGGTTTCCCCCCCCGTCCACTGTGGCAAGCTTTCAGAATGCCAAAAGCTACTTTCCCCGAAACACAACGCCTATTACTTTGTCACATAGATCTTAAAAATAGAAAGTGGTCGTCCCAAAAGTAGTGTTTGACGTCTTAGAAAAACTTCTCTTCTGATGAGACCGACATCCCCTTTGATCACAAAATTCGCAAGCAGGTAGTATGCAAATCGCAAACCACGGGATGCATTATCATCACCACGAAAGGTAAACCATCCAAGAGTCTCGAGAGGAAATGTTTCCGTAATTTCCTTTTTCTCGAAGTTTCACTTTGATGGGGATATTCAAGTCAGGAAAGGTGGTCTGTCGCTAATTTTCTGCTCCTATTTTCTTATCCACGAATAACGACATCAAATTTTGGAGCATGCAAAACCACCGAGCAATCTTGCTTAGCATCCTGGCTTAGCAAGCAGTACTTGATATCCGAATGGTCAGTATACACAAAGCTTTTGGACAAGACAAGATATGGCCAGAAATTTCTCGAAAGCAAACACTACGGCAAGCAATTCTTTTCTGTAGTAGTGTAATGTGCTTGAGCCTCAGTCATAGTTTTGCTTGCATAGTGTATCGGTTGGAATACTTGGTCGTTACGTTGTCCCTAGGACTGCCCAACAGCAAAATCACTTGCACACACATGATTCAAAAGGGCAGTCCCAATCGGACAACTAGAATGGAGCCTGTGTTAACTTCATCTAAGGGGTTCTTGCTTCGCGCAATTCATTTCCTTCAGAAGATAAACGGAGTTTCATCAAGGATGTGGGTCCTAGGCCTGGCAAATTTTGGAAAATCCTGAATACATCGTCGGTAAATCTGGCGTGATCGAGAAAACTACGATTACCTTCACGGTAGTGGGATGAGTAAATTTTGCGATACATCAACTTTGATTGAACCACCCAATCCCATCTAGAAATCTTATGGCCAATGACTATTCTTTTCTTGACCAAAAAGTGCATTTTTCCCAATTTAGCACAAGAATGGTGTCTTCACACCTTTGTTAGCATTTTATTGTCTAAATGGGAAAGGCAAGAGAGAAAGCATCCACCGAAAACTGTAGAAATCATCCATGAAGACTTCCATGGTTATTCTCAATCATATCGTGAAGAATGCAACCAATACACCTTTGGAACGTGCCCGGTGCGTTGCATAACCCAAAAGGCATGCGACGATAGGCAAATGTCCCGTAAGGGCAGGTGAAGGTAGTCTTCTCTTGATCAAGTGGGTCAATCGGGATTTGAAAGTAGCCGGAGAATCCATCCAAAAAGCAATAGTACTCATTTCCGGCTAATCTTTCAAGCATCTGATCCATGAATGGTAAAGGGAAAAATGGTCTTTACGAGTTTGCATTAATTGATTTTCGGTAATCGATGCAAAACTCGCCATCCCGTAACCAACCTAGTGTGTAATTAACTCATTTTCTCATTTTTCACCACGATAATGCCTCCCTTCTTAGGTACGCAATGATAACTCGGGCTTAACCTAGGGACTTCAGAGATAGGGTAAATAAACCCGGCATTAAGAAGTTTGATCACATCTTGCTTAATAACCTCATGATTTTTGGGTTAACCCTATCTCTGATGTTGAACAATCGGGTTTGCAATTTCTTCCATTAAAAACTAATGGGTGCAAAACTGTGGATCCTATCCCCATTAATATCAAAATCTTCCAAAAGCTATGACATGTTTGTTGTGACCTGAAGATCTTGATATGCGTTTTATCCTCATCTTTTAAGTTTGTTAGCGATTATGTACGGGTAATTTATCATCACCCTCCATAAAATGGATACTCAAGATGGGATGGTAAGTCATTTGAGTTCAAGGTCTGAGAGGAATCTTCACATGAAATTTACCCTTTTACAGGCAACATTAATTTCACAAACTGGCGACGGAGGGAGATTTGGGTCACTATTGATCACACTTAACAATTCCTCAAGGTAAACAGTATCTCCATCAGAATCGTAGATGCCGTCAACACCTGGTGGTATTGAATCATCATGTTCAAGAAATTCATCGATCTCTTCCATTAGAAAATCACTTCCTCCAAAATGGAGTTAAAGATGGAGAGCAAGAATCGATCGTAAAGAACCGAAGTAGAAGTGTGAATTGCCACTATTCAGAAATTTCAATACTTCTTGCACATATTCTTCAACAAGCACTATCAATAACATCGATCGGTTAATCATTCAATGATATTGAGGAGTAAAGTCTTAGTATCACCAACTTTGAAGGTCACGGATTGGTCATCATGTCTAAGGGTCATTTGTTCACCGTGAACATCTATTAAGGCACGTGCCGTCCTCAAGAAAGGTCTTCCTAAGATTAGGGGATCCCGAGGATCAGACAACTAATCAACGCCACAAAATCGGTAAGGGAAAGAAGAGATGCACCAACTTTCACGAAAACATCCCTCGGCTATGCCGGTATGGAGTAGAAAAATCGTCCGGTCGGCAAGTCAAGAATCATTCGGTTTGGTCAAAGCTGGGAGACTTAGTTCTTCCAAATGGAGAGAGGCATTAGGTTGATGCTTGCACCGAGATCGGCCAAAGCTAAGCATTCATTCATCACTGTGAAACGATCACGCGTATAAGAAATCTACCGGGGACTCCAAGTTTCTCGGGAAACTTTTTAGGATTACCGCCGAGTAAATTCTCGTTTAACCGTGTCCTTTGTCAACTCAATCATCTGTTTTGACGTTGAGATATTTTCTAAACATTGGTGCAAATTTGGGCATGTGTAGGAGAGCGTCCCGCGAAACTTAGCACGACATGGAATCCAAAATTTTCCCTAATTTTTGAAGCTAGAAGATCGTCTTTTTCACGAAGCTTCTCTTTGTTGGCCCTTGAATGATAATGCAAGGAATTGTTTAGTCTTAAAGTAACAACGGTCTCACCAATTTGGTCATCAGATTAGGACGCACCGAGGTTGGATGTTTTTTGTGCTTGGTTTGAACCGTATCTTTGATTATGTTTTTAAAAAGGATGGCAAGTGAGATGTCAAAGTTCTCGATCCCGATATTTGATGGGAAGATGGATTTCACGGTGTGGAAGATGACGATTGAGGATGTGTTGGTACAACAAGGTATTGATGAAGCTTTGGAGGAGAAACAACCAGCAGAGATGAAAGATGATGTTTGGAAGACGATGCAGAAGAAGGCTTCGAGTACAATTAGGTTGGCATTGGCTCCTGAAATCAAATACAGTGTTTTAAAGGAGAAGACACCGAAGGATATTTGGGACAAGCTCACGAATATTTATGCATCAAAGTCGTTGACGCATAGATTATTTTTGAAGATGGAATTGTATTCGTTGAAACTTGAAGAGGGAAGTAATCTGCATGATCACATTAATTCTTTTAATCAGTTGGTTTGTCAATTAGCTAATGTAGATGATGCTATCAAAGATGAAGAACAAGCCTTGTTGATGTTGTCATCGTTACCGAAATCATATAAGCCGTTTGTGCAAACTATGTTGACGGGGAGGACCACTTTGACATTTGAGGATGTGCTAAAGGCGTTACGTGATAATGAGAAAATGACGGGGAATGATAGTTCCTCGAGTATCGATAAATTGTTACTCGCAGATGACTCTGGAAGAGGTAGAAATTTCCAACGCGGTAGTTCAAAAGGGCGTTCGAAGTCTCGAATGGGAAGAGATCGAGACATGAGTGTTGTTGAATGCTACTATTGCGGGGATAAGGGTCATATGCAAGTAAGGTGTCCTCAATTTCGTGAAGACTTGAAGAGTTTACAAGATTCAAAGGGAAAAAAGAAAGTCGACGGTGGTGAGATGAATGTAGTTGACAATGGTGGTGATGAGTTTCTTATGACGAAAACTCCAATGGATGGAATTTTGAGAGAGGAAAAACCAAAGTGGGTGTTGGATAATGCAGCGTCATCACATATATGCAATGATCGTGCTATGTTTGAGACGTTGAACGGCAAGGGACAATTTGGTGAAATCAAAGTGGGTAGTAAGCAAATGATGAAGATTGAAGGTGTCGGGAGTGTACGTTTCAAGCTTCATGATGGAAGTGTGAAAACCGCTTTGAATGTGAAGTATGTTCCGGGTGCGGCTAGGAATATTCTTTCACTTGGTGTGTTGACGTCCCGTGGGTACCGTTATGTTGGAAGAAAAGACACTTGCAAGGTTTACAAGAGAGATCAACTAGTTATTCGAGGACGAAAAATACCGAATAATCTATGTTACTTGGAAGGGGAAGCTTTGCAAGGGAGGACTTGTTGTGGAGGTAATAAAGGGAAGAAGAAGATCGAGAAAAGAGTGCATTTCTCGGATAAAGATGAAGTATTAGGGATTTTGAGTCAAGGGAGGATTTATTAGGGTGTGACTCAAATTACCTTAATTATGTTTTGGAGAAGACTTGGAAAACAATGAGTATATTTTCTAATTTAGTATGTGTTTAAATTAGAAAAGGAGAATATTTTCTAATTTAGTATGCGTTTAAATTAGGAAAAGATTATGTTTAGCCTATATAAATAAAGGATGATTATGTATGATTTTCATAATCCAAAAAGAGGTGAGAAAAACTTGTGAGAGAATTTTGTGGGTGTTTTTTTTAGAGTTGAAGCGTCTCAATCTTATATTAAGTTTTTCTAGTGGATTAGGCTTGAGGGGCCGAACCGGCAAATAGTTGTGTGTTGTGTTTGTTATTCGTTGTTCTTAATTGTTTAGTTATTTGTTGTATGATCCTTTGTCGTGGGTGTAATATTCCCAACAAGTGGTATCAAGAGCCGAAGTTCGAGAAGAAGGAATCATACAACTTGGAGGAGGCCATTACGAGAAGAACGAAAAGTTTGTGTTTGGTTCGTCATATTCTGCACAGCGGTGGTAGAATTGACATTGTGGGTTCGTTAACCGTTGGATCTTCGTCAATTTTGGAGTGGAGGTTCTAGACACATAGATCTACAATCTCACTGAAGGGATTTTCCGTTTGACATTCCAACAGAGAGTTATAGGGCGTCGAAGTTTCTGCCCAGAATCTGTGTTTGACAGATTTTTTGAGGAGCAATTTTTTGTTGGTTTTTTACTGCTCTAGGGTTGTGTGTTTTGGATTGCTGTTTTAAAAAGATGGCAAGTGATATGTCAAAGTTCTCGATCCCGATGTTTGATGGGAAAATGGATTTTACGATGTGGAAGATGACGATTGAGGATGTGTTGGTACAACAAGGTATTGATGAAGCTTTGGAGGAGAAACAACCAGCAGAGATGAAAGATGATGTTTGGAAGACGATGCAGAAGAAGGCTTCGAGTACAATTAGGTTGGCATTGGCTCCTGAAATCAAATACAGTGTTTTGAAGGAGAAGACACCGAAGGATATTTGGGACAAGCTCACGAATATTTATGCATCAAAGTCGTTGACGCATAGATTATTTTTGAAGATGGAATTGTATTCGTTGAAACTTGAAGAGGGAAGTAATCTGCATGATCACATTAATTCTTTTAATCAGTTGGTTTGTCAATTAGCAAATGTAGATGATGCTATCAAAGATGAAGAACAAGTCTTGTTGATGTTGTCATCATTACCAAAATCATATAAGCCGTTTATGCAAACTATATTGACGGGGAGGACCACTTTGACGTTTGAGGATGTGCTAAAGGCGTTGCGTGATAATGAGAGGATGGCGGGGAGTGATAGTTCCTCGAGTAGCGATAAATTGTTAGTCGCAGATGACTCTGGAAGAGGTAGAAATTTCCAACGCGGTAGTTCGAAAGGGCGTTCGAAGTCTCGAATAAGAGGAGATCGAGACATGAGTGTTGTCGAATGTTACTATTACGGGGATAAGGGTCATATGCAAGTAAGGTGTCCTCAATTTCGTGAAGACTTGAATTTTTTACGAGATTCAAATGGAAAAAAGAAAGTCGACGGTGGTGAGATGAATGTAGTTAACAATGGTGGTGATGAGTTTTTTATGACGGAAACTCCAATGGATAGAATTTTGAGAGAGGAAAAACCAAAGTGGGTGTTGGATAATGCAGTGTCATCACATATATGCAATGATCGTGCTATGTTTGAGACGTTGAACGACAAGGGACAATTTCGTAAAATCAAAGTGGGTAGTAAGTACATGATGAAGATTGAAGGTGTCAGGAGTGTACGTTTCAAGCTTCATGATGGAAGTGTGAAAACCGCTTTGAATGTGAAGTATGTTCCAGGTGCGGCAAGGAATATTCTTTCACTTGGTGCTTTGACATCCAGTGGGTACCGTTATGTTGGAAGATAAGACACTTGCAAGGTTTATAAGAGAGATCAACTAGTTATTCGAGAATGGAAAATACCGAATAATCTATGTTACTTGGAAGGGGAAGCTTTGCAAGGGAAGACTTTTTGTGGAGGCAATAAAGGGAAGAAGAAGATCGAGAAAAAAGTGCATTTCTCGGATAAAGATGAAGTATTAAGGATTTTAAGTCAAGGGAGGATTTATTAGGGTATGACTCAAATTACCTTAATTATGTTTTGGAGAAGCCTTGAAAAACAAGGAGTATATTTTCTAATTTAGTATGTGTTTAAATTAGAAAAAGAGAATATTTTCTAATTTAGTATGTGTTTAAATTAGGAAAAGATTGTGTTTAACCTATATAAATAGAGGATGATTATGTAGGGTTTTCATAATCCAAAGAGAGGTGAGAAAAACTTGTGAGAGAGTTTTATGAGTATTTTTTATTAGAGTTGAAGCGTCTCAATCTTGTAATCACAAATCTATATTAAGTTTTTTTAGTGGATTAGGCTTGAGGGGCCGAACCGGCAAATAGTTGTGTGTTGTGTTTGTTATTTGTTGTTCTTAATTGTTTGGTTATTTGTTGTGTGATCCTTTGTTGTAGGTGTAACATCCTTACAAGTGGTATCAAGAGCCGAGGTTCGAGAAGAAGGAATCATACAACTTGGAAGAGGCCATTACGAGAAGAACAAATACTTTGTGTTTGGTTCGTCATATTCTGCGCAGCGGTGGTAGAATTGACATTGTGGATTCGTTAACTGTTGGATCTTCGTCAATTTTGGAGTGGAGGTTCGAGACACATAGATATACAATCTCTCCGAAGGAATTTTCCGTTTGACATTCCAGTAGAGAGTTATAAGCCGTCAAAGTTTCTGCCCAGAATTTATGTTTGATAGTTTTTTAGGAGCAAGTTTTTGTTGGTTTTTTTATTGCTCTAGCGTTGTGTGTTTTGGATTGCTATTTTTAAAAAGGATGGCAAGTGAGATGTTAAAGTTCTCAATCCCGATATTTGATGGGAAGATGGATTTTACGGTGTGGAAGATGATGATTGAGGATGTGTTGGTACAACAAGGTATTGATGAAGCTTTAGAGGAGGAACAACCAACAGAGATGAAAGATGATGTTTGGAAAACGATGCAGAAGAAGGCTTCGAGTACAATTAGGTTGGCATTGGCTCCTGAAATCAAATACAGTGTTTTGAAGTAGAAGACATCGAAAGATATTTGGGACAATCTCACGAATATTTATGCATCAAAGTCGTTGACGCATAGATTATTTTTGAAGATGGAATTTTATTCGTTGAAACTTGAAGAGGGAAGTAATCTGCATGATCACATTAATTCTTTTAATCAGTTGGTTTGTCAATTAGCAAATGTAGATGATGCTATCAAAGACGAAGAACAAGCCTTGTTGATGTTGTCATCATTACCGAAATCATATAAGCCGTTTGTGCAAACTATGTTGACGGGGAGGACCACTTTGACATTTGAGGATGTGCTAAAGGCGTTGCGTGATAATGAGAGAATGACGGGGAATGATAGTTCCTCGAGTAGCGATAAATTGTTACTCGCAGATGACTCTGGAAGAGGTAGAAATTTCCAACGCAGTAGTTCGAAAGGGCGTTCGAAGTCTCGAATGGGAGGAGATCGAGACATGAGTGTTGTCAAATGCTACTATTGCGGGGATAAGGGTCATATGCAAGTAAGGTGTCCTTAATTTCGTGAAGACTTGCAGAGTTTATGAGATTCGAAGGAAAAAAAGAAAGTCGACGGTGGTGAGATGAATGTAGTTGACAATGGTGGTGATGAGTTTCTTAAGACGGAAACTTCAATGTATGGAATTTTGAGAGAGGAAAAAACAAAGTGGGTGTTGGATAATGCAGCGTCATCACATATATGCAATGATCGTGCTATGTTTGAGACGTTGAACGGCAAGGGACAATTTGGTGAAATCAAAGTGGGTAGTAAGCAAATGATGAAGATTGAAGGTGTCGGGAGTGTACGTTTCAAGCTTCATGATGGAAGTGTGAAAACCGCTTTGAATGTGAAGTATGTTCCGGGTGCGGCTAGGAATATTCTTTCACTTGGTGTGTTGACGTCCCGTGGGTACCGTTATGTTGGAAGAAAAGACACTTGCAAGGTTTACAAGAGAGATCAACTAGTTATTCGAGGACGGAAAATACCGAATAATCTATGTTACTTGGAAGGGGAAGCTTTGCAAGGGAGGACTTTTTGTGGAGGCAATAAAGGGAAGAAGAAGATCGAGAAAAGAGTGCATTTCTCGGATAAAGATGAAGTATTAGGGATTTTGAGTCAAGGGAGGATTTATTAGGATGTGACTCAAATTACCTTAATTATGTTTTGGAGAAGCCTTGGAAAACAAGGAGTATATTTTCTAATTTAGTATGTGTTTAAATTAGAAAAGGAGAATATTTTCTAATTTAGTATGCGTTTAAATTAGAAAAAGATTGTGTTTAGCCTATATAAATAGAGGATGATTATGTATGATTTTCATAATCCAAAAAGAGGTGAGAAAAACTTGTAAGAGAGTTTTGTGAGTATTTTTTTGAGAGTTGAAGCGTCTCAATCTTGTAATCATAAATCTATATTAAGTTTTTCTAGTGGATTAGGCTTGAGGGGCCGAACCGGCAAATAATTGTGTGTTGTGTTTGTTATTCGTTGTTCTTAATTGTTTGGTTATTTGTTGTATGATCCTTTGTCGTGGGTGTAATATTCCCAACAAAACCATGGTTCAAACCTCGATGAGTGGACATCTTGGAGTGGTCAAGGAAAAGTCCATAACGGCCACGGGAACACCGTTAGGCATGTATATCGGAGACAAAAAGGATCAACTTCTCCGGATAACCTGAACATGGATCCTTTTTCTTTTTCTTCTTTACCTTCATTGGTGTATTTCAGCTCCATTCACACTAGAATTGTCAACATAGACTCATGTGTTGGTCCTTTACCACTTATGCAATTGATAGTCTACTTTGGAGATGACGGAGAGTAATTTTATTTCATTTCCAAGTCAGACATATCATTGTTTCTTTTAGTATCCACTTGTTTGTGTGGTCACACATTTTTACGGTTTTCGCCAAGTTTACTTTTCCCCCCATGGGAGCAAACACATTCCTAGCCACCACTGAGATTGATGGGCATCTATTATAGCTAATTACTGAGCACACTTTGAGAAATGAAATAATACTTAAACATCGGTCATGGATATGCATTAATGTTGTGGCAAATTGGACATGTTGGGTAACAAGATCACACAAAGAGCTAGTACGATGACAAAAAAACTGGGACATAATATCTACTTTTGAGTGTGGGTTGAAACGTGTTTGCCCGATCATCACAGACCCTTTCTTTTCTCATCTGTTGATGTGTTTAATTTTAAATGAAAACTACATTAACACAATAATAATCCAACTTCTCAAAATGATTTAGGTGGTTTTATGCATTTGAATCCCTCAGATTACTTTTGACCCCTTCCCTTTTAATTTAAACCGTTTTGCTTAGTCTACCTGACTTGTAAGAGAAGAAACATAACTCAGATTGACCCGTTTATCGACCGGTTTAGAAGTAAATGGTACGAGATTATCACCTTAACTCTGATGCAATCTACAGTATATGACTAATTTTAATCCATTCTTAATCGTTTTTATTGCAGTATTGCAGTATCACTCTCATGACTTTCAAATCAACCCCAATGTATTGATGTGCGGTGAAGTTCACTTGAAGCTCGGCAAAATGACTAGTGATGGTGGCTCACAATTGAAGGGTCATTGCGATATGGCACTTTTTTTTTGAACAGTGACTCTTTACTCGTCGAACCTTACTACACTTCTTAAGAAGGTCGTAGGCATATGCACCAATGTTTTCCTTGTTTTATAATGAAAATCACTATAAGGTCACTTTTATCAATGGTATATAACATCAACAGCCCACCTAAGGTAAGGAGATTGTGCGTGTGTGTGATTATTCCAACGTAGTAACAACTTATGTTGCATGCATTATGTAGCACTTTAAAGATCTCATGGTTGTGTATTTCTTGACTCATGCACATGAGATCTTAATGGCATGCAAGTCTTACATGGAAGGAGGTTTTCTTGGGGGTGCGAACTGGGAAGGAGCCTTAATAGATGCATTTGTCAAAATTGGGGCAAAGGATACTCAAGATTTCCTTTCCTTATTGGTGAGCAATATTTTATTATGATTAGGGTTATTGCCAATATAGTCTGGGTACGGTCAACCCCAGCTCGAACCTTGTAACTTTTGTGTCGATATAATCCTTTCAATGTTGATGAGTCTAGTCGGTTGGGTATTGGGTCAGAATGGGTTTCAATCGAAGCGTGCCCTGTTTTGTTTACTTTAAAACATTTTTTCGTATTAAATTTTATAGAAGATGTACGAGTAATAGTTAAGCCGTTTATTATGACAGGTTCAGAACATAGAAATTACAACAGTTATTAAAATGGTTGAATAATAGAATCCTATACATAAGAAACAGACATTAGGCGACTTTGACCCCAGTTGAGCTCCTCGACTCATTTGAATACGACTCCTTTCTGCAAAATTTGACACTGATCTTTTTGTGGCCGAGTTGATACTAAGTCATGTTACCATCTGTTAAAAGAAGATATGACAGAGGAGGCGGCACTATCCACTTTACCCGAACCAAATGGTGAGGGATTGAGAACTTTCTATTTCTGTTCTAACTAAATATATTTATCGACCCACGAATGGGTTGACGTGTGGGTCATGTTTTTTTTTCTTTCCCAGTTTTAATGTAGCCCAAGTGTTGAAGAATAGACCCTTTTGTTTCTTGAGGATGTATAAAGAAAGGGGTTGTACTAAAATGGCATAACTTGGGCTACGGGACTCCCTTCCAGGCGCAGGACCAGGCAAATGGAAGCTTCAAACGAGGAGCACGTCGTGGTAAATAGCCTAAGGCGGTTTATGAAACTTTTGGGCCCAAAAACGCCCTATTTTAGAATTTATTTACATTTTTTTTTTGTTTTTTTCCAAAATTGTTAAACTTTATTATTGGCTTAGTTTTCGGCCCGTTTGTCTTTTGGGCCCATTTTTGATTTCCTATTTCTATTTGATAGTTGTGAATGATGATTGGATAATCATAATGCAATATATGAAAGTTTAATTTTGGAAAGTTTATCCTGATTATCGATATTCTAGTGAATCAACGATAGATGGAAGGGTTGTTTTCGGTATTCGCGAGAATCAACAGATTCAATTTGTGTGTTTTGTTTTTAGTCTACATCAGTTGATATCAAGAGCCGAAGTTCCTGATTAAGATGCTTTCAAGGAGAAATAGGCCTCGTAATGATGTCTATGAACAAGAATTTGAGCAGCGTGTTATGACAAGAATGAATGAGCGATTGGATCAATTGGCTGACCGGATGAATAACCTGATGAATCAAGGAAGGCGTGGTATTAATTGTGACGGTCAGGAAAGTGAAGACGAACAATCATAAAATCCGCTCTTTGAGAGTATTTGGATCATTTAATAAACCATTGAAAGAGGTCATAAAAACTCGAGTACACCATGGACAAATTTTAATCTGTTAGCCTTAATACGCTAATAAAATGACATTGCCTACTGTTGTTCAAAGTAAAATAAACCATGACTCAACTCTTTTTCTATGTATGGTTTTTATCAAGGTTATAAATAACGTGAGGCGTGGCGTGGCGGCATGGCAAAGCTTCACGCCTTTGCGAGCCATGGCGAGTCATGGCGTTTTTAAGGCGTGACCTAAGGCGGCACAAAATACGAAAATATTTATAAAATTATATATTTATATCATAATACAAATATATTAAGTTTACAAAAAGTGTTATACATAAGGAATAGTGTCAAAAAACTATCTTTGCATGTAATCTTTTTCATTTCTTTATAAAAATACATTTTTTATCGAAATTGAATTCAAAAAAGTCTTCAGGCATCACGTTTTATCGCGTCTTATCACGTTTTTTCACTCATCATCTCACGTCAAGCCTTAAGCCCAAGCCTTGGTCTATTGCGTGGCGTGAAGGTCACGCCTCGCGCCTTTGCGTGGCCTTTGCGAGGCCTTTCCGAGCCTTTTAGAACCATGGTTTTTATAATCACCTAATGATCTTTATGTTCCTTAACTCACTTGGGGATATATTAACATGTATTAGGGGTGTGCACGGTTTGGTTTGGGTCTGTTTTTGGTTAAAACCGAAACCAAACCGAAATATTCGGTTTTTATAAAACTAAAAACCGAAACCGCTCGATTTTTGACGGTTTGGTTTTTTCGGTTTCAAACCGTTTATATTTAGTTGTCGCTAATTTATATTAATAAACTTGTTTTACGTAGAAAATTGGTTATTTTTTTTGTCAATATGAGCCTAATAATGTTTACTCAAATTTCCACAATTATACACATATAAATGAGACACACATACATGCAAGTGAAAATATACATAGTATGCGCATTGTCATATATGTAACGATATATTGTCAAGTAAACACACATACATGACAAACATATATATATATATAAGTCGATGCTTATTGATAATGTCATTACTAGTTCTTTTTATTGGTGTAAGTATAGATCTAAAGCCTCATTCGGATGGAACGAATGGCTCAAAAACCCCTATATTATTGTTTTGTAATCTAGCTCCTTGCTAGTTTTTGTTTCTAATAAAATCGCCATTCCAAAAAAATATATATATATATAATTACACTCACAAAATAAATATGAATTTAAAAATTGGATTTATTATTTGTTTATTTATATTATAATAATTAATTATATATTATTATAAAACTGGTTCGGTTCGGTTTGTTTTTACTGTTCGGTTTTTGGACGAAAACCGAAATCGAATCGAAATTTTTCGATTTTTTAAAAAGTAAAAAACGAACCATCGGTTTCTAGTTTCGATCAGTTTTTTCGGTTCCGTTTTTTTATTTTTGGTTTTGATTTTTCGGTTTTTTCTGCTCACCCGTCATGTAACTAGAGGTGACCAAATAAGTTGGTGGGTAGGTTGTGTTATGGGTCATACTGTTTCTGGTGTTCAAAGGTGATGATCGAAAATGCTCTCTTAATTAGTCCATGATTGGCATGTTTTATTTTCGGAATTGTTTATATTGATACCAAATCCGTACTTTTATTAAGTGGCTTATTAAGTAGTATTATCAAACTATCTAATATTTGGATGTCCTTGATGAAAAGTGTCTCGATTCTTGGTAGCGGCTTCCACGTCATTCGAAAAGATATAAAACAAAAAACCGGAATGGCTATGATAATCAACATATATATTTTTTTAACTCTAGTCTTTGTTAATGCATCCGTTTTCCAGGTGGTACCCGAGAGAAGGTTTGATAATCAATCATCTTTGGTGAAGCATATCTGTCTCACCGAATTGTGATAGAATGCTACATTCATGATATAAATACCTCTCAAAAAAACCAATTGTATCCTTATGTTTTTTGATTTTAATTTTTTTATAATTTTATATATGTTATAAAACTGTGACACGAAAAAAAAGGAACAAAAAATATAAAGTTAACAGGATCAAAGTAGAACTGTTAAAATTTACGGAACATAAAATGATAAAAAACTGTGCTGACTGTAAAAGGAGGTACAAAAAGAAATCTTTATTCATTTTTTGGTACTTTTTAGCGGGCCATGAAGATTACACTTTTGTAACACCATTTCATTTAAGATTGGATTATTTTTACTGTTTGAACTTTAAAGTTGTTCCTAAAGTCAAACGTCAAGTCTGACGGAGTTTTATTCGAGTGGATCTTTGGGTAATTGCCAGGGCCGTCCCTAAAACTTTAGTTTTTTTTTGGCCTTGTGTGAAATTACATATTGAAGCCTTTCGAGAAAGCATGTTATATATAAAGTGTCACCATTTATTAAGATATAATGTAATTAGTTATCTAAACCTTCAACATATTACTCATTTAAGATATTTTCTCATCTAAATATTTTTTTTTCGTGAAATATATGCTTGCCCATGCAAATAATTGTTAACGAGACATATCTTGAGGCCTTGAGCGGTCGCCCACCTTACACACCCTCAAAGACGACCCTGGTAATTGCATGTCCGAGAGAGAATTTGGAAGGATGGGTGTTGTGAGGGGTACTCGTTAGTAGTTAGTGCAATATCGGGTTCTCATGGCACATATTCTACCTTATCGTTGGGGCACTCCAACAAGACCAACAAGAATAAGCCATGAATCCTCGCATTCAGCACGTTTCCAAGAAGAACTCGACCCTTTAAAATTTGGCTGTGACTGCTTCCCATAACATTCATGCACGACCTACGTTATTTCGTGCATTGGTCATTCGCACTAACAAACGACTTTTGGCTTTACTCCGGCTTCATGGCTTAAAAAGACACTTGAATTTCGACTTTTTGGGTCCTAGTGTGTTACTCAGCTTAACATAAGTATAAAACCAAAATCTTTATTTGAAGCATCAAAACACACTCATTGGACAAACGACGTGAATAATGGAATGGAAGCTTTGCTTAAGGTTATACTGGGGAGATAAACTAAATTTACTTGAGATTGAAAAAGCCATCAGGCTTGGTAAGTGCGGTGTTTATAAGATTATATGCAAGTCCTAATGGAGAATTGAAAAAATATTGTGATTCAATTGCAGCGAAAATTGTCTGAACTTTAGATGTTCTCGTCGCATAGTATTTTTCCATACGAGGATCCAAACAACTTATTCCAATTCTTCTTTTGACGGTATTTCATTCGAGTCTTCTGATGAATCTTGAAAATTCGAGCAGTTGAGACCGGGTCCTGAATTGTTGCATTCAGAAGCCATTGTTGTAAGCTCATCAAATTTCGCATGAATGGTTTCCATTATCTTTCTTGTTTAGCGGTTATAGATTCGAAACCCTCTTGATGACTCAGAATAGCCAATAAAGATACCAATGTCCGCCTTTGGTTTCATCTTCCCAAGATCATCACGATCATTTATTAGATAACACAAGGATCCGAACACATGAGAGTTTTGAACATTGGGTTTCCTACCTTTAATCAACTCGCAAGGAGTTTTCTTGTACCTCGTATGTACTAAAGAGCGATTTTAAGTAAAGCAAGCAATGGAAATCGCTTCAGCCCATAGGAATTCGAGAGATTTTGAAAAGATAAGCATTGTGCGGGCAACCTCGACAAGTGTTTGATTTCTTCGTTCAACAACATCGTTTTGCTGAGGCATTCTAGCAATCAGGAAGTTTGATGTATAATGCCTAGCTTTTCATAATGAGACCTCAGTTTCTCGTTTTTGAACTCAGTACCATTATCAGACTGAACCTTTAGGATTTGAACCCGCGTGTTTTGTTAAATCTGAGTAATGAACTTAATGATCATCTCTAAAGCCTCATCTTTTGTTCGAAGAAAATACAGCCCAGTGTAACGGAAGTAATCATCGACAATAACTAGAATATATATTTTGCCGTTAATACTTTCTACCCTCATTGGCTCACACAAATCCATATGAATCAATTCTAGCTTGGAATGTGTACTCAGAACCAATTTAGGTGTGAGAATGGCTTTCTTGCTCTTTTCTTGCTCACGGGCTGAACATAATTGATCTTTATCATACTTAAATTTCGAAAGCCCATCAACTAGATCTTGTTTAGTGAGATGATTAATGGTACCGAAATTCAAATGAGAAAGTCGACGATGCCATAACCATGATTTTGTTGACGTGGCTTTGAACTTTAAGCACACGGGGGATGAAGCGGCCATTTTAGAAATGGAGATGGTGTAGAGATTAGAATCATGTGAACCGGTAAGTAAATCTTCACCCTCCAAGTTCCGACCAAGAAAAGATTGTGTCTGAGGCCCTCAACATAGTATATGTGACATATCGTGAGATTACCCTGAACATAGTCTCCATATCAAGTAATTGCTGCGAAGTGATCATTACCGAAGCGGACTGTTCCCGTGAATTTCTCAACAAAATTTCTTAGCAATTTAAGATTTCCAGGCATGTGCTTCGAGCACCACCTATTAACAATCTAAAGGACGAGCTGAATCACCTGCATCACATGCAACAAATACAGATGAATGAGTGGACAGTTTGGCTACCCATTGTTGTTTGGTAACCACTGTTCTAGAGTGAGTTCTAGCACTAGTACTACTCTTAGTAACACTCGGTGGTGTTTGTGCATTTGGGTTATTAGGTGACCAATTGAAGTTCGATTGGTTTTCAAACAATTTCTGCCACTTCCTACTCGTTTTAATTTTGTTGTTCATGTAAGTTCTAAGTGTCCTATTTTGTCTAGATTCTGGAGTTAGTGATGATGCACGGGAGACCTTATTCATTGCTTTTGGGGGTGTAGCAACACTAAACCTAGATTTCGCAACTACGAGAGTAGCTCCTACTTGACTAGATTTCGCTGCTACATGGGAGGTAAATAAGGCTCTTTTTACTCTAGAATTCGGAGACAAAGCATAACGAGCAACACATTGATCATGAGAAATCATAAAAACATCTTTGCCACATGAAACACATACAAGATTCGAACCATCATTCACAGCGTTTACAGTTTTTGCTTTTAATACATTTGCGTTTGATTCAGAAACATTTAAATTCAATGTATCACGCTTATTAGAAACTAAACTAAAACTACTTTGAGATTTTTTGACATCCTTAGAAGTGCTCTTAAACTTAGTGTTCAACAAGACTCTTTTCTTTGAATTACTTTCCTTAGACTCTGGTCTTCTAACACTAATAAAACTTGCTACTCATGTGGAATTAGAAGAAAACATGTTAGATTTAGCAACTGGCGTTTGTGTTTCTGTTTTTACGACTCTATACATTCCTCATGCGATTACATTCGTATTCTTTTTCTATCCTTGCTCTTTTTTAGGTGTAGAACATCAAGTGACTGGTTTTGACTTATCCGTTTTGACCTCAACCTTAGAAACCATCTTAGCCTTTTAAATCTTTGTTTTTATTCATTGGTGTAACACAGAGTAGTTTCCCTAAGGTCGCAGATTTGTCAAACTTAGTGTTCACATTCTTCCCCTTTTCAGCAGTTTTAAGCTTATCTTTAAGTTTAAAAATTGTCATCAAATGATCTTGATTCTTAGCACGCACATCACCATAAGCATATGTCTTTTGATTGACATTTTCAATTACTCATTAAGTTCCCGTTGATATTGAACCCATGTCGTTTTGATTGAGTTGAAAAGCTTTTGATATTCAAGTTTTATCTTTTCACGTTCTTGGACCAAAGATTCAATTTGAATATTCAACGACACATTTTCACCATTAAACTTTGCCATTTTTTACTTCCAAGAGACATCACAAGAATTTTTCTCTTTTTGATGTTTCAAATTTAGTTCAAAATCTATGCTTTGAGCTTGAGATCTTTTAAAATAATTTTCAAGAATCTTGATTCGTTTGAGTAAATTTGCTTGGATATCTTGGATTTTGAGTCATTTCGACGATTTTTTTCGTTTTCAAGTATCAACTTCTCTTTTTTTTGTTGTTCAACAGTAATCAGCACACTAATCCCTAACTTTTTTTCTTAAGATGCTTCCAAAAGTCGGATCGATTTTCTTTCTGAAAAAGTTCATACTTTTTGTGATTGTTCTTACTTTTCTTTCAATTGGACTATAATAATTTATAACATATCATGATACTTCGCTGTAATCTCCTATTTATTTCTCTTCTGAGCATTAGTCATTGTTCTTGAAATCAAAACTACCTCCAAAGTGAAAATGCGTCTTATATCAACTTTATTGTCATAGATAAAACTTCTGTCTTTGTCCATTTTATGATGAATATTAATGAGTTTTCCTAACTCTTTGATTTCGTTGTCCAAATTAACAAAAAGTTTTAGCAATTGACTCTCATTCGGCATCTTTGTATGAGGTAAATTTGACTTCTTCGAACTTGATTCAGGAGATACATTAGAAATAGAAGGAGATGAAAAATAAGTTTGTTCAGCCGAAATTTCCATTTGAGGAACAAATGATTCATAAAGCGCATTTAATTTTGGATAATCAAGTGGAATGATTTTATCTTTCATCTTCAATCGACTTTTTTCGCGTCCTCAAGAGTTTCTTCATAATCAGGTTAATTAATTTTTTTCTTTTTTATTGTTGAGGCTGTTGCCATTATAAATCTTAGGTTATGCTGCAATGGCTTTCTTGAGATGTTCCGAATTCTGATAACCCAACCCAGTTTTTATATGTGGATCATAAAACAATTTTGGTTTTTTACCAAGCATATGAATTATTTGAAGTGAATGTGATATTTTGTAAACAATTTGATCATGAGATTTGAGTTTTTCTTCTAATGTGACAATATCCTCAAGATATTTGCCCTCTCTTGCTTTGAAATCCTTTTTGACTGATTCAGTTTAATTTTTGATTTTCAAAGTTTCTTCATGGGATTTTAAAAACTGATCTCGAATTTCTTCTTTTTCGTTGTAAAGTTGTTCTTTTCAACATTTATTTCATTTTACAACTCCTCATATGCTACTTTGTAATTTAAAATTTGATCTGGTTTATTTTTGAATTCTTTAACCCGTTCCTTACACGTCTTAAGTTCCCGTTGTAACAACGCTTTTTGCTTTTGCAGCTCAATATTCAGTTTGCGTTGATTTTCAGTTTCTACTTGAACATTATTTATCAGGGATTCAAAATCAGGAAAAGGTTGATAATGAGAATTTGCATCATGTTCAGCTTGTCCACTATTATTGTCCACATAAGGATCATTAAAAATGATATCAGAATCAATTTGATCATCAGCAGTTGTGTGTATAATAGTTTCGAGTTTCTCATGATGGCGGTCTTCATGATCACTCTTTGAGAATAATCCAATGATCATATCGATTTGAGATGCATTTCCTACTGATAATCAACATTCATAAGTCGGTTCAGCATCAGACTTATCATCAGTAGGTTGACTGTGTGCCATCATGATCACTGTTGCATTTAGCTCTTGCAACGCATTATCTTCATAAGCATTATCGAGCATAAAATCATTTTCCTTTTCATCTAGATGCACTCCAGCTTCATCTTTTGTTGCTAGCAGCATTTTTTCCCTAAAATACTTTGCATCACGAACTCTGGGTTTTGGACAATCACGTGCATAGTGGCCTTTTTCATTGCAGTTGTAGCATTGAACATTTGTCTTTCCCGGAGTTAAGTCAGTTCTTGGAATACACTAAACATTTTGATCATATTCTTGAATCTGCTGAATCAGACCATTTACTGCATTAGTTGCTTGATTCCTGTTTGTTTTTCCTGATTCCAATTCCTTTCCTATGCATATCTTACATTCTTGCTTTGAAGATCCACTAAGACCATCTTGGATTCGCAACTTGATTTCCTTGTGTTTGATGATGTAGATGGACGATTTTGGTTGGCGTTGGTAGTGTTTGTGATAAATCGTAGTAATAACATCATTTGCAGTTGAACGCTTGTCTTCTTGAGCATCTCTTTGTATCTCCCCTTGATAATCATCATCGTTATCAATCACGGATGAAGGATGAGTGACATAGTATGGTTGTGGTGAACGAGAGTATGATGAACTTGCATGAGAATATAAAGAATGATCATGTGAATTTGCAACTAAAGCCAATGGATCATGATTCATTGCATCTTTCTTTACTTTAGACGCTTTGACATGTGGTTCAAATTGACTCATGTAATCATACAAAACATCAAAATGTTCTTTCTCGAGAACATATTTTTTGACGAGCCAATGTGACATATTTGCTCCACTCAGGTTGCAATGAGTTAAGGAATTTGGTGTTAATGGATATTTCTTTGGGAGAAAATTTTTTCCGATCCATGATGTTGATGAGTGTTGAAAACCTCTCATACACATATGTCAATGATTCACCATCCTCAGCCACAAACTTGTCAAACTCATTCATGAGCCTTGAGTTTTCTTTCTTCCTACTTTTGGTTTGTAACTTCGACTTAAGTCCTTTTGATCCTGCTCCACATGGTTTGAGCATCTTTGCAAGCATCCACAGAGTTGTAGATATCATTGGGTATTCCTTGAGGAATGTAGTTCATTACCTTGATATCTGCATAATATTGTTTTTGATGTTGTTGAGATAGCTTATTGATTGGTTCAAGAATTGTTTGTATATTATCATTTGGATCAGCAATATTTTTCCTTTGATAAGGACCATTATTAATTAAATGTCTCATCAATTCTCCTTCTTCCCTTTTGTTATCAAGAAACCTTAAAAACCAATTTGCCCATGGCACATAGCTTCCTTTATATAATATTTGCGGTCTATTTTTCAGCTCCCGACTCGAAGTGTTTGTTGATTTGCAATCGGACTTATTTAGTGTATTCAATGCGATCTACAATGCAACTTAGGATCATTTTGGAGATAAAGACTTGCTGTCGTGAAATCAAAAGGTAAACAACAACTATCCTTTGTATTACACACTGGTACGAAACCTAAACTTGATACGAAACCTTGACTTGATACAAAAGTCAAATATCCGAAACCTTAACCAGTGTATTACGAAACCTCTGGATACGAAAGCTTCTGGATACGAAACGTGTAATACAAAACCTCTGGATATGAAACTTGGAATACGAAACCTCAAGTATCTATCCTGTATTACGAAACCTGAAGTATGAAACTGGAAAGATGAAACCTGGAATATGAAACCTCTGAATACGAAACCGTGATACGAAACCTTCAATATGAAACCTTGAATACGAAACTTGAAGTACGAAACCGAAACCAGAATTATAAAACCTTTTAATATGAAACCAAAACCTTAACCCTGATTCCTGAATTACGAAACCTCAAATATGAAAGCTTCCACAGTGATACGAAACAGAACTGTTGGTCCCTTGGAATCTGATATAAGGTTTATCAAATTAAACTAATCAGATTCCATGGCAATGGAGTGAGTTTTAAACAGATATATATGAAGAATATAAAGAATAAGTTTAAAACACATATAAGTACTTTTCAACGTAGAGGTTCTTATTAGAATCAAATATAGAATCTATGACACACCTTGCTTGCGGAATAGCAAGGTGGTTGTATAAAAATTGGGGTGTTATCTCCTGCGGAACTTAACTCTAACCAATGTTAGAGGAGTAAAGAAAAACAAACTACTTATGACTAAACTGAAGCTTCAGCTTTAGTAGTACCATTCAGTTTGTTTGAGAGATAAATGAACTCTTCAATGTGTATCACATTAATTGGAAGAGATAACATTTACTCTGGGAATCCCTTTCCTTTTATAGGCAAAGGGATTAGGGTTTACATGTTAACCTAATACACATGTCAAGCATTAAAAGGGTGGGTTGAGCTACCATTTAATGTACACATGCTTTATAGTACCATGTACAGTCCTTTAAGGAAAGTTGATGTACTTCTATACCAATTTTTGAAGTAATATTTCCCAAGGAGATTGCTTTTTTCCTTTTGACATAAAGCAATCTTTTTCTCGCCTTGTAAACCTTCTAGAAGTGAAACAACATGTTTCAATTTCTGTTAAGGAGATAGACAACGTTCAGCTTAGAATTGTCAACCAAGCTGAACTGAAGCTCTTTCCAAGAGTCCTTCTTCAGTTTCTGTACCGCTGCATACACTAAAGTGAAGATACTTCCTAATCTTCTAAGGACCTGAAGAGCTAACGCTGAAGAGACTTCAGCGACTTAAACTGAAAGACTTCAACTTGAGAAACACTTAGGGTATTTTATGTTTAAATCTACTGAAAGACTGAAGGGCTCAGGAACTGAACCCAAGAATCTTTGTGAAGAATAATATCACTCTGCCATTCATCTAACTTTTCCGGATCAATAACTTTGGAATGAATCATGTTAAAAAAGAGACAAAGCTTTGTGACTATGTGTCATACTCGATGTGGCAGTACTCTGCGAATAGCGATCGGAATCATCTGCCTCATTAAAATATGACAATCATGGGACTTCATTCCAAGCAACTTAAAGTCTTTCATCGAAACCAACTTTTTAATGTTAGCAGAATAGCCAGATGGGACCTTAACACCGTGCAAGAATTCACAAAATATGGTTTTCTAAGCCTTCAACATGGTATAACAAACCGACGATAAATACATCTTCTTACTATTTGTCTCTTGTGGTGCGAGTTCGTCTCTAATTCCCATTTCGACCATGTCTTTTCGAGCATTAACTCCATCTTTAGTTTTTCCTGGAATGTTTAATAATAAGCCTAACAGACTCTCACAAACATTTTTCTTGATATGCATAACATTGAGACAATGCCGGACTTGCAAATGTTTCCAGTACTTCAAATCCCAAAATATTGACTTTTTTTTTCCAAATATTTTTTTGAGGAGCCTTAAGTTTTTTTTCCAAAAACAATATTTAAATCTGCGACTTGGGAAAGTGCATCATGTCCGTTCAATGGTTCTGCCATCACTCTACGTTCTATAGTACCGTCAAACAAACTCTTCTTTTTACGGTATGGGTGATCTTCTTCAAGAAATCTTCGATGCCCCATATATACTGTTTTCCTACAATTAGTCAACCATTGAGAGTGGGTGTCCTTCTCACAAAGAGGACATGCCTTCTCCACTTTTGTACCATAACCTGACAAGTTTCCGTAAGCTGGAAAATCACTTGTGGTACAATAAATCATGGCAAACAATATGAACATCTCTTTCTTGCACGCATCATAAACTTCAACGCCTGAATCCCAGGTTGTTTCGGACCTTGAATTAACAATGACATCATGATGTATTTCTGTTTCATGCATAACCAAGGTGGGAGATTGTATATACATAGAAGAACTGGCCAAGTGCTATGACGAGTACTCAAGCATCTGAACGGATTAATTCCATCTGAACTAAGTCCAAACCGTATGTTTCTAATCTCAGATCCGAATTTATCAAAATGTTGATCAATGTTCTTCCATTGAGGAGAATCAGCCACATGTCTCATTTTTCCATCTTATTTGCGCTCTTCAGCATGCCAACGCATCAATTTGGCATCCTTGGGGTTTGAATATAACTTTCTCAATCTAGGTATGATGGGAAGATACCATAACAATTTAGTAGGAGGGCCATTCTTTGTCACATCGCTATTTAGTTCCGTTAAATTATTTTGCTTATACCTCGATTCATTACATATAGGACATTCATGTAGGTCTTTGTACCTGTTTCTAAACAATATACAATCGTTTGGGCATGCATGTATTCGTTCAACTTCCAATCCCATCGGACACACATTTTTTTCGCTTAATACGTTGAAATAGGCAACTCATTATCTTTAGGG
>BQNB010005673.1:0-34875 GCA_026074375.1 Tanacetum coccineum
CAATTTTTCGGTGATGATTTGTGTGTGTGTGTGTGTGTGTTGGTGTTCGACGGCAAGAGCAAGAGAAAGAGAGAGAGGATGAAACTAATTTTTGGTAAAAGACTTATGTATGTGTGTGTGCTTCTTTATATAGAAAGGAAGTTTGATATTTTAACACCTTTAGTCCCTCTTTCACATAAGTCCTTGCTAAGTTAATACAAAATGGTTACATTTTTGTTACCTAGCCGACTAGAACACGGGTCACCACATGTTTCACAAGAATTTTATTCCGTCCCACTAATTTAGTTTAAAACCTTTGTTAAAACGTTAAACCTCATAAAATACGACCTTTAAACAAGGTTTTTACAAAAACTCAGGGAAACGTCGAAAAATACAAAAATAACATAACCACGCTCTCGGAGCAATAATATAAATTTTTCTGCTTTCTTAGACGCTAAAAACAAATAAAAACTCAACCACGGATTGAAATTACCTCATCAAAGGAAATTTCTATCGAACCTCATATAATATAAACGACTATAATTATTTACGTAACTAAAATAACTATCTTAGCTAGGGATAGACGTTGACCTGAAACTCCGGTTGTTACACTACTTACCAACGAACCTACAACCGATCGGGTACACTGCCCGTTAGTGTTGTTTTAAGGTAAAGTCAGCAAAATATATATAGTAAAACTTGATAATATAAATTACCTACGCACAACGACACATCAAGTTTTTGGTGCCGTTCTCGGGGAGTGAAGTTGTTTAATTCTTGTTTATTAGGGTTTTATTTTAATTTAGATTTAGTTTGTTTTTGTGTTTTTGTTTTTGAGTGTTCGATTTCCGCATTGTATATTTTGCATATTGTGTGTTTGTGTGTTTTTCTGCATAATTAAAGTCTGCTGTAATTTTTTGAGTGAATACTGAATACGGCGTATTCATCCCTTTGGATACGGCGTATAATTTTTTTCTATAACAATACAGCGTGTTAGACTTTAAACATCAATACGACGTTTTCAGTTTACTGAATACGGCGTATTAGTCTATTTGAATTTTTTCTTTTGTAGCAAATTTATTACAGGAAACGGATGACCCCGATATTACTATAAAGGAATATGTTCAGCTTGAGACTGAGAGAGCTCTTAGAAACGGTAAGGTGTATAACTGGGAAACGGCTATATATGGTAAAATCTGGTATGATGAAGACGTTCACTACCTGAGACTTTTTGAAACATAATTCCCAGCTATAGTCTACAATGATGCATTAGCATCTAAATTAGATTTCTCATCTGAACCTACAGTAAGTCCTCAGCATGTCGATGAAATTAGTTTGAAAAATAAAACATCGTTTTCCTAATATGATGATGCCGAATACAATGTTATATCCTATAATGATCTATTTCCTTTTAACATATTTTCTGTCGATGATTCAAAATCAGATACGGACAATGATAATGATGACATCGATATCAAACAGTATTCAGGGGATATATTTATCGAACCATTACCTAATGTAACAAGTACCGATATCGGTACCTATGCACAAGGGTCGAATAAACTTTTGGAACCAAGTCATGATATAATTAGTAAAATTTTCACTGCTGAAACTTTTATCAAGAAAGTATGTGTTAATATCGTGACTTGGAATTATTTTAACGAAGGGATGCTAATAAATCTTATTAAAAATTTATATATGCCATTTGGCATCCTGTCTGACCCCAAACTGTTTTATAAGGATGGGATGAAGCTAGAAACAAGTCTAACTTAAAGACTTTTCTATAAACAAAAGTGCTTGCCGGAAGATAGCCCAGAATGTAATTTTCAATTTTTGTTATTAAGTCTATCTTCCCTGGTAGTCGATATGGTGTATCCAAACTCTATGGATACGACGTATTGACCCCGACCTAGACGTTATCCATTTTATTTTTCTGCACTTTAAAAACATTATTGTCAAACTTGCCGATATGGCGTATTCGTTAAACGAATACATCATATTCGACCTCTGACCCGTACTTAGGATTTTAATACAGGTCTCAATACGGCGTATCCTGAAACATAGATACAGCGTATCGAGTTCCTATACAGTTTTAATTTTTTAGGTTTTGTTTTCTAACCAACGATTATCCGGAGATAGAATTGCACTTATTCTCTTATAATTTCTAGAAGAACCTTCTGAACGATTGAAAGATTTTGATGATGCTTATTTTATGGAATATATGTGTGTTGTAGTCATGCTGGTATTCAGACGCTTTTACAACACACATCCATGCTCATATACACAACATGGAGGATCATACCGAGCAAATCTCAGGGGAGTTTTCTGTTCTAATTCTTTAATTTCATGTTTTTCATGTTATATTTGTACAACAAGGTCGTTGTATATTTCAAGTAAGGGGAGGAGAATTAGAACACTTACTTGTCCTTATTTTTACAAACAATATGCCTAATTTATGTCAAATTATAATCTTATAGCATATTTTTGTGAAATTATTAGTTACATGACCCGCACACATAACCTTAATTTCCAATTGTGAGGATTTAGCCTTATCTGTATCTAATTTTTACCCCAAATTCCACGAAAATATGAGTGTACCGGTGATAACGCTAAAATTATTCATATTTTTATATGTGTTATATGTGCTTTTATGCATACTTATTGGGTAAATATAAGAACTATTGGTATAGAATATAATATATTTGTCATTGTAGGTTCATGTGATGCATCGTGGAAGAAAACGGAAGAATACACAAAGATTTGAATCTTAAACGAAGAAATGACTGAAGATAAAGATCTCCTGACACATGTCCATTGTTTTGGCCATAACTTGAGCATACGAACTCCGATTGACGCGATTCCGGCGGTCACGGAAGCGGAATTCAATTATCTAAAACTTTGATTCTTAGTCCAAAAGCTGAAAGTGTACCAAAACTGGCGCACTTTCCAAAAGTGTGGATCATTTTTTCTCATTAATGCTTGTAACCGACTTAAGCACAAGTGCAGCGCACTTTTAAATAAGTACGGCGGTTTTCGGACCCCAGAATGCCTATAAAAAGCCTCCCTGGCTCTCTCATTTCACATATTCTCACACACATCAATCTCTTTCATGTATACCACTTATAATAGGGATTTTTGGTGATAAAGTCTTGACAAACCTTTGATCCAAACCACCCTTGGTAACACAATCATCACAACAAGTAGAATCAAATTCAGGAGAAGTTTTTGGGGAATTTGGTTCAACTTGCTTATAGTTTATCAATATTCGAAGCTATAAGCTATTGTGACAGAATTGTTCATAGTTTCCGGGTTTACTTTGAATATAATAGAGTTTTCGTAACGGGACAAACTTGGTGAAAATCATTAAATCAACAATTTTGCTCTGAAGTTTTATAACATCTTGTTTATATTTTAAATATTATTTTACTAAGTTCATGATGAAGGTTATGTGTTTTGTACTGTTTTGTTACTTGCTTGATTATGGAGTAGTCGCTTAATGTTTGTTTGGGCATAATGTGATCTTTGATATGATGTGTTTGGATACTTGTTTATTGAATTGCTAAAACATATTGTATATAAGAATATAGGCCGAAAGGGTTCTTTTATATATGTGTTCTATCATTTCAAAATATATATTGGTTATAATAACTTATAAAGGTCAAAATGATTTGTTGTTATTAATCGATATAATCACTAGTTACACTTAAAGGCCGAAAGGATTTGTAACTTGTGTTATCTTGCTTTCTAAACTTATAAACACTATCCTAAACACTTCTATGTCTTAGTGATCATCGCCTAAACAAACATGATTTAATTCTTTGCTTGAATCATCCTTTTATTGCACTCTTTACAGTATTTGATATATGCACGTTTTGGTTAATTTGATAAGTGACAATCATTTTAGCCTTAGCACCTTAATTACAAACTGTGAAAACTACAATTCTCTTGGGATGATCTTGACTTACCTAAGCTATATTACATAAGAAAGGGTATACTTGCCCGTGTTGTGTTTTAGTAAAAATCATTATTTCTAGTATTATAAATTTAAAGCTTGCCAAACACACATCAAGTTTTTGGCGCCGCTGCCCGGAAATTGTTTTAAGTTGTTATCAGTTTGTTTGGTGCTTCTTGTTTCCTTAAATGTGTTTGTTTGCCTAAAATCTGTCTTCTACTGCTGTAAGTACAACGCACATTTTTCTTTGTGCGCCGCATTTCCCTTGTTTCATTTGAAAATTTTGCCTCGTAAACCCGTAGTACGCCGGTTTTAACCTTAAATCCGCCGCACTTTCCCGGCTATTGGAATTGTTTTAAAAATCGGAAATCGAAAAATACCCAAAAACATAAAATTTTCCAGAAAATACAGGCGCTCTTTTTCTTAAATTACGCCAGTGCATTCCATTTTTTCTAGAAAGCCAAAGCACTTAAAACTCAAGTGCTGGCGCGACTTATCTGTCTTTCTTGTGTAGGGAGTTAGTTAGTAGCACGTAGTTGCTTGTAAATGTTCATTGTTGGACTGAGATAAGGGACTTCACCCTTATCCTATGTACTTCAACGTTTTTTGGTATAACATATTTACCGGGGAAACTCTTTACCCAAAAAAAAATATAATATAAAAATGTCTTTTTGCAAAATGCTTAACGTATGTATAAATCCTCTATCCTTCGAAAAACAACTAGTAAGTCTAATATATAAATTTAATAAAAATTTAATAACAAGGTCTTATAAGTTAAAACTATCCAAAAAGAATTCGTCGAGATCGAATCATTCAAATCTTCAACTCAACATTCCTTCGTTAATGAATTTTTCGTCTTAAATAAATCCAAAGAGGATGTCAAAACCCAACAAATAATAACTCTCGATCCTGATAATCAACCCATGTGGAAAGTGCTAAGACTGTAGCAACACTTTTAATCCTGCCATTATTCAACCACTGTTGATGACAACTTTGTTATCAATAATACTCACTTGAAAATGATTTTAGAAAATAAATTCGATGGTCATGTGTGGGCCGATCCGCATGACCACATCCGTGAATTCCTCGCAATCTGCGATATGTTCAAATATGGAGAAACTCAAAGTGAAGCTGTCAAGCTTTTGATATTTCCCTTTTCCTTGTGCGATGAAGCTAAAACCTGGTTTAATGAACTTAATGAAGAGTCTATAACATCGTGGGAAAAAACGAGAAGAGTTTTTATAAACAGGTTCTTTCCACCATCGTTATTTAACCGTCTTTTACTTGAAATCGGAAGTTTCTCTCAAAACGTATGTGAAAGTCTAATTGACGCTTGGTTACGCCTGAAGAACATGCTTCAAAAATGTCATGGGCATGGTCTGACCAAAGGAGCTATTATTCAAATATTTTATCACGGTCTAGATAAACCCACTCAAGCAATCCTAGACGAAACTACTGGAGGAATATTCCTCTACAAAAGTCCAAATCAAGCTTTTTAATTTCTTAATGACAAAGTCCTTTTCAAACTTGATTGGTCCACTGAATCTCAAAACGAACATCATCAAAAATCTGTTGCTTTCGCCGATGGAAGTAATTGTAATGATGATAATTATCGATTAATGGAAAAATTGGAAGCTCTAACTATAAAAATGGATTCTCAATTCTAGACCTTAAAAGAAGAGATGCATGAGATGCGTAAAAATTATAATGGCCATGGAGGTAACCACGCTTCTAAAAACAACATGAACGATGACACGCCGATGTATGAACGTCATGAAGCAAATTCCATCCAATCTGGAGGTTATCAAATCCGAGATTCTCATGATTTGTATTCTCACCAATCACATTATAATCAACCTCAATCAAATAATGATTCTGAAAAATCGCTCACAGAATTAAACAATGATGTGAAAAATGATCTCGAAGATTTCAAAAGATGTATCCGTAGCATGAGAACTGTTCATGATAAACTTTTTGACAGGGACGATCAATCTAAAACTGATCTCGAAAAATTAATCACCAAATTCTTGGATGGTGAAAGAGTTTCGAATATGTTTGTCAAGAACAGTGTTAACGATATAATTATAAAAATGAAGAAAAACAAAAAGAATTGCCAAACTATATATAAAAATATGGAAAGAAAGATAGATGCGTGGTCGAAATCACAAAATGTCTCTTTAAAACAAACCGATAGGACTGACACACCTCCTCTTCCAGCTCAATCTGAGCAAGTGAATGCCGTATTTACCGAGAGTGGAAAGTCTGATGATTCTTCGAAAATGCAAGAAGACCCACCACCTCTTATCATCGTTAATAATAAAATAGAAAAAATCAACCAATTAAGAAATTAAAAAAGGGATGTTATGTGGTAAAAACAAAAGAATATCCATTTTGTGAGTACATACCTAAAATCCCGTACCCTCAAGCTTTAAAAGTGGATCATTTTCACTTAAACTGTATCGTTAAGGAATCTTAATTCATGATGATAATAATAATAATAATAATAATAATAATAATAGTATCTCGGCTCCCCTCTAATTTATTGTAATCTCTTGAGTTTCTTAATAATAATAATAATAATAATAAAGTGGTTGATAATAAAATAAAAAAACAAAAATAAAATAATAATAATAATATAAATATTAATTATTAAAAAAAAAAAAAAAATAATAATATTAATTGTAATAATAATTTAAACACATTAGATTATGAAAAGTCCATATAAAGACTCGGTCACCCGTGTTATATCTAGCATAGGTAGCTTCGTAGCTTATTGTTTTTTATCGTTTAGTTTACCGACCATCATTCCTTGTTAATCTAAGTATCTCTACAATAGCATCAAATTCTTGGCCAAACTGCACACTAAGATAGTCTCCCATACAATCTATCAGTTTATATAAATCAAAGAGGTGTATTGGGACTCCATGTACGATTGGTGGAATTATTCCAGGGAGTTGTCTCTTCAAGTAATGGTTATAAAACCATTTGAGGACTTTGTCAAATCTTTCCCTGTAAATGTCCCAGCCTTTGCTTATTATATCATCATTCTTGATTAGATTCAAGAATGCCACAAACTCATGAAAGGTATGCACCTCTGATAAGTTTATGTCCTCTTCAAAACTGACCATCTCCTCTTTCTTTCTGTTAGCCTCAAAATAATGAGTCGAACAATGGAAGTTCGTTCATTAATTATATTATGTCTCGATCATTAATTAATATACGTTGTAATAGGCTAGACGGGTAAACGGGCTCTTAAATGTAATCTAACCGGTCACGTGTATCGGGCGAAAGCCCAAGTAATCCCGAGCCCGGCCCGTAGAAATACCAAGGCATGAAAGCCTCTTGGTATTAACTATAAATACCCCTCTCCAAGTATGGAGAGGGGGTTGGTTCTTGTTAATTCTCATTTTGTAATTTTGCAAGTAATCATCCATCTTTTTCTTCTCTCTACCTTTCTCTCTCTAACTTCTCTCTAAACTTCTTCCATATTTTCTCATCTTATTTTCTAGTTTCGGATATGAAGTGAAAGTGATATTTTGGGTTCCGACATTTGGTATCATTCGCCACGGGTGGGTTTAGTTTTTGTTAGTTTTAGTGGTTGTTTCGTGTTTGTATTTTTTGTTGTTTTTGTTCGTTTCGTGGTTTAGTTTTTGTTAGCAAAGTGGTTCGATTTAGTGTTTGTAATTGTATTGTAATCGTGGTTACTTCGTGCGTGGCTGAGACAAACGCAAGGATCGAACTAGTTATTATCTCACGGATCGAACAAGAGTTTGTTCTTTGCTTTGGATCGAACTAGCATTTTTTCGAGGATCGAACTAGCATTTTCCTTCGAGCATCGAACGAGTGAAATCCAGTAAGGTTCGAACGAGCGACTTCAACAAGGACCATCGAACGAGCGGCATTTCTTGTGGATCGAACAAGGACCTTCGAACAAGCATCATTCGAACAAGCCCTTCGAACAAGATCATCGAACAAACACCTTCGAGCACCGATCGAACGAGCACCGATCGAACGAGCAACGATCGAACGAGCAACGATCGAACGAGCAATTATTCAAGCGGCAGGTTCCGATACCCGCCCTCCTATGCTCGATAGGACTGATTACGAATCATGGTCACAACAAATCTAATTGTACTGTAAGGGAAAGGAAAATAGATTGCAAATTCTTCAGTCGATTGATCAAGGACCATTTGAGCTTGGAACCACAAGGGATGCCTCGAAATACCCATGAGGGAAGTGTTATGGACCAGAAAGGCCTAGTACAATATGAGGACCCCTCAAAGTTGACACGGAGAAGAGAAACGATACGCTGCAGATGTCCGTGCCATAAAATATTGTGCTCAAGACTTCCCAAAGCTATCTACAAGTCATCAATCACAACATTGAGCAAAAAGCAATTTGGGACAACGTCCTTCAAAATGCTTTTTGCTGGTTTTGAACTCACAAAAGGAAGTTAGAGAATCTCTGTTGTATGTGAGTTTGAGAGGTTAAGATGCTTCCAGGTGAAAAATTAATGCGGATACTATGTTGCGCTTTCACAAGTCTGGTACAACGACATGAGGAATATTATAGAATGACAAGCCTAAATTCAAACTAAACTCCATTTAAGTTCGTGAACAATATGTCACCTGAATGGATAGGTTCATGACAGAGTTTTTTTTAAACTCAACAAAGGTCTGAAAGAGACAAATACGAACAGCTGTATGCATACTTAAAACAACATGAGAAGCATGCTGCACAAGATCGACTGATTATTGAGAGAATCACTCCTGCTACGAATGATCAACTTGCATTTGTGTCAATGGTCCAACCTCATGCCCAATCATCACATGTCCAGTCTCATCAATATCCCATCCTCTATCAACAAACCCTCAAATCATCACAAATATCCACAATTCTCTGTGAACATCACAAATTGACTTTGGATAACATCAACTGATGAAAATACTTGGTCAACCTAACCAAACATATGGCGCTCTGGCCCAATCCTTCAGAAGCAACGCTTCCCCCTCAGTACATCAACATAAACTTGGACCCTCATTCTAAACACCGGAATCCAAAGCAACTATTTCAAAGATGGTCGGGTTGTAGTTCCGAATGTTACACGGGCGGACATAATCGGATCAGAAGGTATTTTGCTTAGGGAAATGGTACAGCAGGAAATGGGGGTGCACAGAATAGAGCTGGGAAAATGCCATGCCAGGTCAAGGGAAACCGGTCAAAGTGTTATAATTGTAATAGAGTTGGACATATTGCAAGGACTGTATCAGCCAACGTGTCCACAGAACTTTGATTATTTCAAGGACAAGATGCTGCTAATGCATGCAGAGAATGGTGCGGGTTTGGATGAAGGGAAACTACTCTTTTGGCTGGTGAACAGCGGCAACACCTTGATGCAGATGTAGATACAATCAACCAGTCTAAGGTCTTCAGCTTTTGATAAGGTATATAATCTTCAGGCAGATGATGTGACGCTTTTGATTCAGATGTTGTGATGAACGATTGCTCAGTCAATATTCTTGGCCAATTTGTCCTCAGTCGGTACAAACAAATCCATAATGCTGGTCCATCCAATGCATCAATGTATTCTGAGGTACTACTCTGATATATTCTATTGATCATAGTGTCTATAATCAGGTACGAACATAAGATCCTTAATAAAGTACAACCGTCAGATGTTATCGAACATAACTAGTGTCCATACGTGGGAACAGTAATGTTAATTCCATATGAACAAGACTTGTCGGGTCAATGGTCATTTTCTGATGTACGAGTTGTGCATCTTCCGCTCTAAATAGTGTATGTGTATCGATTAGTGAATGATAGCGTTCGTTCCTCATGACCCTTAGCCACTGAAATTAGATCTACAAGGAAACAGTTGCCATTTATGAGCAACGTACTAAGTTTGAAACTATCTGAACATGAACAACGAATGGGAGGATGATCAAATGCGTTATGCGTATTCAAAATTCATAATAAAACGATAAGAAAATCTTAATAATGAACTTCTTTCTTTCAAGTTACAACTTAAGTCTAACTTTGAAAACATAAGATAATTCGGAGAACTGTAACGACTTTGAAAACAGAGTTTAAACAGAAAGAGTCAAAATTCCGGAACTGATTTTTCCAAATCGGAAACACTCTTTAACGATAAACTTGAGTTTAAACAGAAAGAGTCCAAATTCCTAACTGATTTTTCCAATCTGAAACACCTTAACGATAAACTTGAGAATAAGCTTCACTCACAAGATCAATCCATTCAAACTGTCCATATGATGTTAAATCCTACTCAGGTGTATGACCAAAAGACTAAAACTGCGCTAGGTGCCCAGAACCTTTTTACCTCAGATAGGCCAAAAAGGCCCAACCAGCACTATATGATGGTGAAGAACTTCTTAAGACTAATCATGTGTCGGTAATTGTTCCATCGTCTGAGGAAGACCTAGAGCTAGCAGAGACTTCAAGAGGGTTAACATTACACCCCCTAATTACTCAAAAGAAAATTTTATGGCAACATTCACCCCTCAGACTCAACTGACATTTGAGCAAGTATTTTGGTCAATGGATCTAGAAAAACAAAAGGCCGAAGAGCTAAAGGCCAATGCCCCACCCCTGCATGTCCTGTCACCTGCGACTGTGTATCCTCCCAATACACCAATCCATTTGGTCCCTCGAACGCTTCCAACTACAAGTCAAGTAAATATTGGTTTGTATGTAATTACTCAACTATTTTGGGATTTTGAGAAAACTTGTAAAAGGCGTATCACACCAACGGGCATAACTGAAGGGGAAAGGGGTTTTGAACAAACAAAATGGTGTTACTTAACCGAAGTAATTCCATTTTTCAATCTACTCAAAGAACAGTTTGACGAAGTTCAAAAATCTCTGGTCACTGAAGTTAGGGCAATGAAAGTCGTTTTTGAAAATTTGGAAGCCGAGGTGGACCAGAATGAGATAGATTTAAAGAGTGGTGAGATTGAACGGAAAAACCTTCTCATCACAAATGAGAACTTAATTGCTGAATGCTTGTCCAAAGATGTGTTTTATACTGCAACTGATTCTGTATTAAATGTGTCTAGATTTTCTGACATGCATGATGCTTTCACTATTGCTCAGAAACGTATTGCCGACCTTGAATCTGAAAATTTTAATCTGAGAAACAAGATTCAAAATGATGATCACGACTCAATGATAAAACATTTCTCCAAACTTGAAGTTGAACACTTCAACTTACAATTAAAGTATCAAAATCTCAAAGAACGTTTTGGAAACAAAAAACCAGTGACGTCTTCGGATGCTCCTTCATTTGATTCACTGTTTGTGATTGGGAAGTAATTTGGAATAGATTCAAAGTCGAGGCAATATGATTCGTGAATTAAAGGAGAAAATCTCTCGCTTAATAAAGAAAAATAGTGATACAGATCCTACTTTTGACCTTAAGGCTTTAGTTTCTCAGAACAAAGATTTATCTGCAAAGCTTAATGCCCTTCACGATCTCAATGAATGCTTTAGGGCAGAAAGGAAAAAATAAAAAGAAAGATAATGCAAAAGTTAAGCAGTGCATTTATAAGTGTTAGTGTGATTACAATGTAAAATAATGCGTGACAATCCATGACCAGAACACTCTTTATTATCTGAAATTGAACACCTTAAGGATTACTTAATGAGATTCCAAATGTGTCACTAGACCGATTTATAACCTAAGGTGCTGGCTTCCGGTGTAGATTTCCTATAGTTGTTTGAACAATTCCCCCTCGAAATCAAGAAGAATAGTAAGTGCATCTTAACTATATTCGAACGCCTTAAGGAAAATGTAAAAACCCTTCGTGAAATAGTAGAGGATGCTAAGGTAGAAAGACCATTGGATAACTCTCTTGCATCTGCTTGCCGTTACACTAAACACTCTTCGGAGCTGTTAGAATATGTAATAGGCACGTGTCCTAAAGACTTTGACCCTAAGCAAATAAACAATGCCTCTTACCAATTCTATTGGAAATTAGGGTGTTTCTTTTGTTCGAAAACCACATGAAACCTCGATATAACACACCACCACAAGTTGAGCACCAGAAAATACATTCGACTAACGTTCCTGGAATTCCCTCTACAGGAGTAAAAGGTGCCTCAGCAGCTAGCAGGTCAAAGCCTAGGAGCAATACAAAGAAAGATAGGACCCTGCCAGCTAAAAGTGCCTTGAAACAAGTAGAAGCCCATTCTAGGATGAATAAGTCGAATGAGAAACATAAGAATCGTGTTGATTCTAGTATTAGCTATAAGCGTACTATAATTAATTCGAATTCTAATACTTCTTGCAAAACTTGTAACAAATGCTTAATTTCTGTTAATCATGATCAATGTGTTGTGTGTTATGAGATGCGTGTGAAGCAATCCTCTGCCACTAAAGTGTGGTGGGTTAAGCACGTTAAGCAAGTTTAGAAGGCCACAAGAAAATTGTTTACCACCATCGGCCATCAGTGGCGACCCACTGGCAGACTATTACCTTTAGGTGATTTGCTTACAAACAATGGATGCCCACTGTAGAATTCGCCCTTTAGGAAGACGAGTGCCCTTTAGTTAGGTCTACTGTCTTAAGAGTATAATGTTTGCCAGTTGATCCACAGGAAATTTATTGCCCTTGTAGCATTGATCTTGCATGCACTAACCAACGGACCCCAATAAAGCAATTGGGGATCCAATGTAATCCAAATCTCCATTTTGCCTTTGGTTCAAATGCAGGGTTGTACAGATCGTTCTCTTGTTTTGGACTCAGGCTGCTCTAAAATCTATGACTGGGAGAATCGATCACGGTCAGGAATTTCGTGTGAAAAAGTTTATTGGGACTAGTTCGATTCGGAATTCACGTCCATTTTTGTGCAATTATAGGATATGAGGATTATTTGTTCATTGGTACGACAGTGTAATTTCCCAAGGTATCTATGTAGAAGGACTTGGACACAACCTTTTCTTGTTACGGGCATTTTGTGATTCAGATCTTGAAGTTGCCTTCAGAAAGCACACATGCTTCGTCTGAGACTTAGAGGGTGTCGACCTTATTAAAGGAAGTCGTGGTACGAACTTATACACCATTTCCGTTGAAGATATGATGAGGTCCTCTCCCATTTGCTTTACTAGTCTAAAGCCTCTAAGGAACTATCCTGGGTTATGGCATCGTCGCCTGAATCACTTATACTTTGGCATCTCAATGCTCTAGCTCGTAAATAACTTGTTAGAGGTTGTGGTTGAAGTTTGAAAGGATCATATGTGTTCAGCATGTCAACTTGGAATAAGAGCAGGAAAGCTACACAAAACCCAGACGATTAAACCATTACGGAAGTTGTTACTCACCCTTACATGGATTTATGTGGTACGCTAAGAGTGCAAGGTTATAAAATGGGAGAAATACTTTTTTGGTAATGACTGGACTACTCCAGGTTTACAGGGTGATGAAGCTTTTGAGGATCAAGGATGTGAGACTCCCGTTTTGTAATCAATCTATTAATACAACTTCAAGTCAGATGGTTCTCAACAAAACACTGTCCTGGTTCTGCGGACTGATAATGGCACCGAATTCGTTAATAAAAATTTGACAGATTTCTATGAAAGCGTTGGCATTACTCAACGAAGAAGACCATTCCGAGAACTCCTCAGCAGAATGGCGTTGTTGAATGAAGGAATCACACTCTTGTTGAAGCTGCTCGGACAATGTTGATATTCTCTAAGGCTCCCTTGTTTCTTTGGGCAGAAGCTGTGGCTACTGCCTGTTACACAATTAATACACCGTATCCCTTATCATATTCTTCCAACAACAAAACCCCATTATGAACTAGTGCATGACAAGAATTCAGATCTCTCGTTTCTATGTATATTAGGGCTCTTGAACTAACCAACAAACGTCAGGAAGAATCTTGGAAATTGAAAGTCTAAAGCAGACTGGGAGTTCTTTGTTGGTTACGCACAAACAGGAGGGTTACAGAATCGTACAACAATATGGACCCGACAAATAAATGGAAACTATTCACGTTACATTTGATGAGCGGACCTAAGCAAATGGCTCATTGTACAATCCAGTTCAGGACCCAATCTCTAACCTTTTGACGCCTTGAACCTATAAGTTCATGGTTCATACCTAATTCTGCTCTGCCTATTCATATGTACCTCCTACCAATAAAGATTTGGAGTTGTTGTTTCAACGATGTTTGGATTGGAATATTTTGAGGACTCCAACGGGGTGATCATCAGATGCCTCATGTCCTCCCAGTTCCACCCTGGTCATTTATAACACGGTCCATCCAGTATCTATTCTTTTGATCACGATGCACCATCAGGCTGTCATTCACCAGATCTCCTTGGTCTCAATCATTCTTCGTACATCATTGGTGTTGCAATGAACATTCTTTTGATGTAAATCGTTTGCAATAACTGAGGACGAACTCATTTGTTAATTGTGTTCGCCCCCAGACCCGAACTTTGAAGCATCATCTTCTAGGATACTCATGATTACTACACCAAACCAATCCACTCAACCTCATGAACATCTCCGCAAATAGACCGACTCTTATCCTCTTGATAATATTATTGGGAACCCTTCTCGACCGGTATCCATCAGAGAACAGCTTGCTAACAGTTGCTCTGATGCCAAATATCCTCATCTATTTTCAATCATCACTTCAAGTTCAATTAAATCTCGGGACGAGATTTCTGTAAGGGGTGGAGACTATAACAACCCGCAATTTTCATAAATGTAAATATCCATCTATTAAGTTAGATGATGTACAATCTATCAGTTATATATGAACTCACCTTTTTCAGGGAAATTTTTCGCTTTATTACATTACATTACTTTGCCAATAACTCAATATGCAATATAACCTGCATAACTCAAGTTAACGGACTCGGATAACCTACATATGGCAATCCTATCTTCATATATGTCAAGCAAACATCATAACATGTCAAGTCAATATCATAATATCATTATTACAAGGTACATTATTCCTAAAAGGTACCATTTGCAACATCATATCAAAACGGGCTTTAAACCATTATCAGATGCCCTAAACCCTAACCTCATGAAAAGGTTAACACCCAAAGTAAATGGACAAGCTAATAAAGCATATGTACAAGTAATATAACATCTCATTTAAAATATATAATCTTTTTAAATCAAAGTACAAGTCCTTAAAAGCTCAATGTATAAGTCATTAAGCTCAATCCCTAAAATAGCCGTTTTGCCTCCATTTTCATTATCATCTCTTCACTATCACATGTGAGCAAGCTACTATACTCATTTTATAATATTTAAACCCTAATTATCCCATTCATAAGCTTTCATACATCTTTTTACATTCAAATCCCTTATTCAAAACACTAAACCCTAAAACCAAGCTAGTTTCTAAACCATGACCTGTTTCTTGGCTTTTATCTATTGTAAACCCAAACCAACACTCAAATAAGTTTTATATTTAAATCATATCAATCCTATTCAATCATTATTTCATCATTACTTTATCATTTTACTTCACTTGTACGTAAAACAAATCAAAAACCCAAAATAGTTACCTAATAGAGGTTCATTTAACCCGTTTACTCATTCTAAACCATATCTAATCCTAAATAACCAACCAGGCCATTGTAAACCAATAAAAGAGTTTACAAATCATTATCAAACATTAACTTGGCAATGTGCAAGAAATCAAAGCCTAGACAAACCTTAACTAATCCAGAAAACCCTAATTATACCCTAATTGTAAACTTGACCCGTATTTCCCCAATTTCAACCCATTATAACTAAACACCAACCAAAATTCATTGATAATACTTTATATAATCCCTAGGATTTGTATTCCATCATTCTAATAAAGAGTATGCCAGAATATACGCCAAGAAAGTCAAAAACCCCTAAACGAGCCTCTAAGTTGAACCCGTACTCCATTTCTTCAATTCCTAATCCGTTTTAACCCAAACAATTGCTAATCTTTGCTAATTACTTTATATCCAAACCTTAACAACCTATTTCAATCATTCCTTAATCATTTTATAACACAATTACCTTGGTAAAACCTTTAAAACCTGTCGAAACCAAATAGACCCGTTTGCATCGATGACATTTTCACCCACAAAATTGCTACCAAGTCCAAATACCAATGTGAACCTCTTCTAGAATCATAGTAACAGCTTACTAAGCAACTTAGACCAATCCTTGGTCAAATTTGAGAAGCACATGGCTTTGCCTTTTGGCCTACTTCAGACCGGGGCAACAAGAAACCTAGCAAACATCATTCAAGCTAGTTTTCTTAGACCTCCACACTTCATTTTATAGCTTATACACCTCCCTAACTAGACCATCTATGTGTCAAGACCAGATCATAACCCTTGCTTACTCCTTGCTACTTCATAAAGGGTATAATAGGTGCATAGTTGTGTTTTCATTTCTTTTCATCCCCCACTCCCCACTATAACCCTTCGATAGAATCGAACTCCTTGCACAATATGAATTTTAATAGATTCTTATGAAGTCTCAAGTTACAGAAAGGAAGCAAAAAGAAACCAAGAAACGAAGTCCGGTCCGCCCCCGAGAGTCCGTTACTCTAGCCGTACGAAGCCGAAAGTCCCGATTTTACCTGTTTCCAAGCACTAAACTCCAACCATGTCTAATAAGGCATAATTCCTGCTCAATAGTAACGTCCTAATTGTCATATATTACTTACAAAATCATAATATAAAGGCTTTGAACTCAAACCTAAGGTTATGCCTTTTTGATCCAAACCGTACACCCGAAACCCTAATTTTATGTTTTTCCTTAAACTATGGGTTAAACTTGTAAACTTTTGTTATAATCAATCCTAATAAGCTATTATAATATTAAACTAAGTGCTTTGATAAGTCATAAGAGAATTTGACCTTAAAACTCGCGCGTTTTCATTTTGAAACCCTAATTTGACCCGTTTTACCTTTTAACTTAACGAGTCGTTAACTTAAACTTATGTGGTGTTAAATCTTCATATTTTAGTTTATTATAACTTATAAATGACTATTGAAATGTTAAATTAAGCTTGCATGGCAATTTGGACATGTTTTGTAATTATAATCCATGCAAGGGGTATATATCGTAAATTTTAGAAACTTATAACTAAAAGGACTAAAAGTGTCATTTTATCAAAGTTATAACTATAGGGGTCTATTATGTCACTTTTTAAAGTATAAGGTTTACTTGGTATAGTGAAATTAAATTTAAGACCAAAGTCGTAAAAAATGCAAACCTCAGGGTCTACTTGCCAGTTTTCCAAACCCCAGGGACTAAATGTAACTTTTGTGAAAGTGTAAAATCATATTCAAAACCTTAGTCAGACATAACTTTAATTAACGCTCCTCGTGCTTAACATTTCCAGATATTGAATAAAATGCTTAAAACTGCTTATGTTCTAATCATTATATCATTCACCATCGATGTGCTTTCAAAAATCATGTCCCGGATCCATATCATACCACAATACTAGGGAGCTTCATATTAAGAAGTTTCATCTTGGTATTACGTTCTGTCAGAGTTGTTATGTTTACGATTTAAATTCCTGTAGCTCCACAAGACGTTTACTAAATTACTTCTAAACTATAAAGCCCGAACGGTGATATTATAATTATTTATATCAAACCAACATCGATCTCTAAAAACTTAATATATACAATCAAACTAAGACTGCCATATATTAACCAGGTTTGTCTGTGATTGGCGTGTTGAAGCCGTTCCTTTCATTCCTATACATTAGCTTATCAATTTCCTGTAACTGTTATCAGGGGAGTGCATAGCCTCACATTTCAATACAATTTATAAACCCGCGAGGGGATACATGCTATCAAACATGAATGCAAATTATTTCTACAAGCTATTTTCAATCTGACTATTGCCTATAGTAACTTGCTTATGCCTTTAAGTCGCCATAAACAAGAACCGTTAATTATCTCCCGTATTAGCGCGAATGATGGAATAATCTATTTGGGTTGGACTCCCCGATTGGTGTACCCAGTAACGATACCATTTGCACAACATTAAAAATCACGCGGGTATTTTGGCAAATGTGCCCGCAGGGGGGCAATATTATCATAACCTAAGGCATCGATCATGATCTATGCAATAATATATTATTTTTTCAATACTGGGTGTATATCAACGTAACCCAAATATCGCATTGCATTTAAATTTTATTACTTAAACCTATGGACTTCACTCAACCATTGTGTTGACATTTTAGCCATGTTTTTATCTCAGGTAACTAATTGGCCACGGAGTGGAAGAGGACACTAAGATTGAAAAACCGTTATCATTCAAATAGTTGTATTTAGATTCTGGAAACCTCTCCTTTGTAAAAACTCTGAAAGAAATAAAGAAAGAAAACTTTGAATTACACAAAAACGACACTTTTTTCATCGTTATCTATGATTATGACTGTAGACCCCATGAAGTAATACCCCCATATTAGCTCCGCTGCTAATGAAAGAATGGTGTGTAACAGATATGGTATCAAGCCAGGTTATAGAGAACAAGGTTACAAACCTTAACTATAACTACTTTTCATTTCATCCAAAAACGTCCCTCCCGTGCGCTATAAACTCCCGGAAAGTATTTAAAATGTAAAGATTACATAACCCTTATAATCTAAATAAATAACGTTACGTTATATTTACTGCTGGATATTAACAGAACAATGTCTTCCCCCGATCATCCTAAATTCTAATTTGTGATGGATGTCTTTTTTCTTCCAATTTCCCAAACTATGGTTCCTCCGGCTTCTCCGGATTATGCCACCTCTCCAGGGAAAACTTACTCCAGGTGCATTCCAATTCATTGGAATAGACCGCGTAACTTAACCGACCCTTTTCGTTATTCCCAATGAATCCATACATAAATCCTAAAGCTTTCTATACTGAAAAGTCACCACTCCCGTCTCCAATATCATACCACCTAAAACTCAAGAATACTTTCTCACGATAAGGACTCCTTTCACCATGCAGTTGTCTCCATCTTACCCCATCCAAACCTCAAGCTCTTGAGATGGGTGAACTTCCCGGGGGGAAATCACTATCAAACGTCATGAAGAGAAAATTTCAGGGTATCCAAGGTTATCTAGAAGAAATTCCTCCTGAAACGTTTTGAACAGATTGAAAAATGGCATAGAGTTCTTGTAAAGGAAAATAATCCATCCAACTTGAATGTTGACTCCTTAGCAAGAAACTCCAGTAAGCCCATACATCAGATCACAAACTCCGGAAAAGCAAATAGGATCCAACCAAGATCTCCTTAGACTCGCTACAGATCACGAATTTGCAGAAGTCATAAATGATTATGGAAACTCTCACCAAGAAGATATATAAAAAACGCATGAAACGACCTCCAGAACCGCATTCAGTGATCATCTATTTCTAGTTTCTAGTTTAAATTCCAGTCTTTAGTCCTTAACCTACCACGGGATGTGTGGTATAAATAAAACCCTATGTCAAATCATGACTATGAACAGTAAAAAGGCAAGTCTGTTCTAATATAAATGCGATCCCCGTTTTTCATACCTTGTTGTTTTTTTCCTGCTTTATTGTATATCATCATTCATCCATCTTCATTTATTCATCATTCCTTCATCCATCATTCATCTATCATACGCATCATTATATCTATCATTATCCCATAACCTATATCCAAAGCTTCAATATCTTTATTGTTAAATATGCTTAAAGTTTAAAACTGAGTATTTCTCTTTAAAAATTTTGAGCATTACTCCTATCATTCTTATTACGTGTTATCTTTTGTTGGTAGAATGCCTCCAAAAAGAGCATCAACAACGGAAGCACCAGCTATGACTCAAGATGCCATTAGAAAGTTAGTAGCTGATAGTGTCACCTCGGCTCTAGAAGCTCAAGCTGCGACAATGGCAAGTGCTAGTAATCCCAACAGGAACACCGGTCCTACTGGAACTCCTGCAGTGAAAATGGGAAACTACAAAGAATTCATTAGCTGTCAACATTTCTACTTTAATGGTATGGAAGGAGCATTAGGTCTTATTCATTGGTTTGAACGAACCAAATCAGTATTCTCTCGTAGCAGATGTGCCGAAGAAAACAAAGTAACTTTTGCTACTGGTACTTTAACTGACGATGCCTTGTCTTGGTGGAATGCATATGCCCAGCCTATGGGAATAGAGCAAGCCAATCAAATCACCTGGACTGAGTTAAAAAGGCTTCTGACGAACAAGTATTGTCCTCGGACTGAGATCAAAAAGATGGAAGAAGAACTTTACAATCTGATTGTAAAGGGAAATGATCTTAAACCTTATGTTAGAATTCCAAGAATTAACTGGTTCTTATGTCCAAAACATGGTCCAAACAACGATAAACCTCTTGGAATCCTTTTATCGGAGACTACCCGAAGCATTGCAGGAAATGTTACTAGCCTCTAAACCTCAAACTATAGAGGAGGCCATTTAACATAGCCCAAAGGCTAATGGATCTAGTAAGCTAAGCATGCTCACAATGCAAGTATCGAGTGACAACAAAAGAAAGTTTGACGACATAAGAACTTTCAGCAACAACTCCCGCAGCAACAACAACTACCGCAACACCAATAATTGTTACAATAATCGTCTACAACCGAACCGAAGACAAGAAGCTGGTAGAGCCTATGATGTTACTTCATCAGAAAATGGTAGGTATGTCGGAGATCTCCCTCTGTGTAAAAGGTACAATTACCATCACACCGGACCCTGTACTGGTAGGTGTAATAATTGCAACAGAATGGGCCATCTAAGCAAGAACGTGCCGAAGTCAAGAAGCCAGCCACCGAAGTAATCAACTCCCAGTGACAGTGGTTTGCCATGCCTGGGGAGAAAGGACACTACACAAATCAGTGCCAAAAGACCAACATTAATGCCAAGGAATAGCTACATTTTTTGAGAGAATAAGAATGCCCAACAAGACCCAAACGCGTTACGGGAATATTTTCTCTAAATCAGCATTTAGTCAAGGGTATTGAATTTGATTCTGGAGCTGATAGAGTTTTTATATCCTTATCACTTGCCTCTATGCTAAATATTCCCGTCTATTACCTCAGCAGGTTGTAATTGGAGACCCAAAAGACATTACTGGAACAAAGTCTCCAAATACAATAGTGGATCAAACTATAGTAAACATGTTAATTTTAAAGATCCACTAGGCAGACCCAAGTTAGTAATGGCTTGGGTCCCTAAGAGGAACTAATTTCTTTTATTTGATGTGTAGGATAATCCACAAAAGGCTTTAAAGAACAAAGGGATTGTTGATAATGGATGTTCCAGGCACATGACTGGGAATAAAGCATACCTTGTTGAATATCAAGACTATAATGGTGGCCCTGTTGCTTTTGGAGGTAGTAAAGGTTATATATGTGGTAAAGGAAAAATAAAAACTAGAAAGTTAGATTTTGAGGATGTGTACTTTGTAAAAGAACTATAGCATTTTAATCTCTTTTCTGTGTTACAGATGTGTGACAAGAAGAACAAGGTTCTCTTCACAGACACTGAATGTCTTGTGTTGTCCCCTGACTTTAAGTTGCCTGATGAAAATTAAGTATTACTTAGAGTCCCCAGACAAAACAATATGTATAGTTTCAACCTAGAGAACATTGCTCTTACTGGAGGTTTAGCTTGTTTGATTGCAAAGGCCACAGTTGATGAATCTAACAAATAGTATAGGAGGTTGGGTCATGTTAACTTTAAAAACTTATACAAACTTGTAAAGGGAAACCTTGTAAGAGGTTTACCTTCAAAAAATTTTCAAAATAACCACACCTGTGTTGCTTGTTAGAAAGGAAAGCAACACAAAGCCTCCTGTAAGGCCAAATTAGTGAGCTCTATTAGTCAACCCTTACAGCTTTTACATATGGACTTATTTGGACCTACATCTGTAAGGAGCATAAACCATAAGACTTATTACCTTGTTATCACTAATGATTTTAGCAGGGTTAGTTGGGTGTTCTTTTTAAGAACTAAGGATGAAACTAGTGGAATCCTTAAGGACTTTATATGACAAATTAAGAACCAATTAAATCAAAAGGTTAAAACTATTAGATGTGATAATGGTACAGAATTCAAGAACAGGGACATTATTGAATTATGTGGGTCAAAAGGGATCAAGAGGGAACACAGTAATGCCATAACTCCATAACTAAAGTATACTAAAGTCATTCAGGAATTGCTTTCACACATAAGTAGGACTTGCCCTAGCATCAACAATTTTGATCCTCAATTAGTTGCGATCACACCGAGGAAAAAGGACAAGAAAGTTAGGTTTGCCGAATCACTCACATCCACAGAAAACACAAAAACAGACTCGACTTCAAACATAGTTTCTAACAAGCGTGTGGTGCATTCTACAAGAGTAAGACTTTCTACTAGTGCTAGCGGATCACAGCCTTCAGGCAATACCAGGAATGATAAGATTCAGCAAACACCAAGTAGTAATTCGAAGAATAAAGTAGAAGCTCACCCTAGGAACGTTAAATCTAGTTTGAATAAAAGGAATGGTACTGTTAAAGGATCTGCGTCTGTGCAGAATTCCAAGAAACATGATAATTCTGATTATGTCTGTATTAGCGGTGATGATTGCATGTCTTCTGATAATTTGTGTGTTTTTAATTCTATGAATGATGTGAAATTCCGTGCTAAACCTAAGAAGAAAAAATCTAAGAAAGAAAGTTGGAAACCAACAGGAAAAGTGTTCACTAAGATGGGATATATTTGGAGACCTACCGGTCGGACCTTCACTATTGTAGGAAATGCGTGCCCTTTAACTAGGATTACCACTACTAATGAAGTGCCTTCTAGGAAACCAATAGTTCTAGAATCTGAATCACCCAAACCTGTGGTTAATTTGGTATACTCAAGGAAACCTAGGAAGAATAAGAATACTGAGTCCGTTAGCAAAACTAAGGTTATAAAACCAATATCTGCTAACAAACAGGAACCCAGTAAATCCTAGGGATCCACAAAAACCAATGTTCCATCTACTTCTCTTAATGAATGCAGGTTGTCCAAATCGTCCTCTGGTATTTGGACTCCGGTTGCTCAAAGCACATGACCGGAGATCGCTCTCAGCTCCCAATTCTCATCAGTAAATTCTTGGTACAGTCAATAATTTGGGAAATGATCAAGTTGCAAAGATAATGGGTTATAGAGACTATCAGATTGGGAATGTTACTATTTCAAGGGTTTATTACGTTGAAGGACTTGGCATCATTTATTTTCCTGTGGGGAGAATTCTGTGATCAATCTCGAAGTGGCCTTTTCGTCAACACACTGCTTCAGTTCGCAAATTAGAAGGTGTTGATTTATTGTGGGGGGAATCTCGACGGGGATAATCTTTAATACACTCTCACTTGGGAATATGATGGCGTTCCTCTCCCATTTGTTCTATTGGCAAAGGCTTTAAAACAAGGTCTTTGGTTATGGCATCGTCATTCCTATCTCACTTGACTTTGGTGCTATTATTCATCTTGCAGACATGGACTGGTCCGAGTTCTCCTTAAGCCTCTAGTTTGAAAAGGATTCACTTATGTTTGCATGTGCATTAGCAAATTTCAAAGAAAAAACCCCACAATACCCAAATCTAGGGACACCAAATCAAGAAAAATCTCTATCTGTTGCATATGGGATCTGTGTGGGCAATGAGTGTCGCAAGTGTTATGGAAAGAAAGTACATCCTCGTTATTGTTGACGACTACTCTCGATTTACATGGGTAAAATGTTTGCGATCAAAAGATGAAGCTCCAGCTTTTATTATCAACTTTTTGAAGATGATCCAAGTACGGCTTAAGGAAACCGTCCGTCGCATCAGAACAGATAATGGAACTGAGTTTGTTAATCAGACATTGCGTGAATATTATGAGAAGGTTGGCATCTCTCATGAAACATCAGTTGCACGCTCTCCACAGCAAAACGGTGTTGTTGAAAGACGAAATCGTACGCTAATTAAAGCAGCCCGCACTATGTTAATTTATGCAAAAGCTCCTTTATTTCTATGGGCCGAAGCGGTTGCCACAGCCTGTTATACCCAAAATCGTTCCATGATACGTCGTCGTCATGGTAAAACACCATACGAGCTTTTACACGACAAACCTCCCGATCTATCGTATCTTCATGTGTTTGGTGCACTCTGCTACCCAACGAATGATAGCGAGAATTTGGGTAAGTTACAACCGAAGGCTGACATTGGTATTTTCATTGGCTATGCACCCACGAAGAAAGCATTTCGGATTTACAACACTTCAAGTTTAATTAAATCTCGAGACGAGATTTCTGTAAGGGGTGGAGACTATAACAACCCACAATTTTCATAAATGTAAATATCCATCTATTAAGTTAGATGATGTACAATCTATCAGTTATATATGAACTCACCTTTTTCAGGGAAATTTTTCGCTTTATTACATTACATTACTTTGCCAATATCTCAATATGCAATATAACCTGCATAACTCAAGTTAACGGACTCGGACAACCTACATATGGCAATCCTATCTTCATATATGTCAAGCAAACATCATAACATATCAAGTCTATATCATAATATCATTATTACAAGGTACAATATTCCTAAAAGATACCATTTGCAACATCATAACAAAACGGGCTTTAAACCATTATCGGATGCCCTAAACCCTAATCTCATGGAAGGGTTAACCCCTAAAGTGAATGCACAAGCTACTAAAGCATATGTACAAGTAATATGATATCTCATTTAAAATATTAAATCTCTTCAAGTTAAAGTACAAATCTCTAAAAGCTCAATGTACAAGTCATTAAGCATGATCTCTAAAATAGCCGTTTTAAATCCATTTTCATTCTCATCTCTTCACTACCACTTAAGCAAGCTAATATACTCATTTTACAATATATGAACCCTAATTATTCCATACATAAGCTTTCACACATCTTTTTGAACTCAAAACCCTAATTCAAAACCCTAAACCCTAAAACCGAGCTAGTTTTTAAACCATGACCCATTTCTTGGTTTTTATCCATCATAACCCCAAACTAACACTTAAATAAGTTTAAATAACTTATTATACAATCATATCAATCCTATTCAATCATTATTCATCATTACTTCATCACTTTACTTCACTTGTACCTAAAACATATTCTAGAAACCCTAATTGCACCCTAAATGATCATTTGACCCGTTTACTCGTTTTAAACCATTCTAATCCTAAATAACTAACCAAGGGCCATTATAAACTCATAAAATAAGTTTATAAATCATCATCTATCATTTACTTGGCAATGTGCAAGAAATCAAAGCCTAGAAAACCTTAACGAATCCAGAAAACCCTAATTATGCCCTAATTATCATTTTGACCCGTTTTCTCAATTTCAACCCATTTTAACTTAAACCAACGACCAAACTTCATTAATAATACTTTATATAAACCCTAGGATTTGTATTCCATCATTCCTAATCAAGAGTATGCAAAATATAAGCCAATAAAGTCAAGAAAACCCTAAACGAGCCCTAGTTGAACCCGTACTCCCATTTCTTCAATTCTAATCCGTTTTAACCCAAACGAATTGCTAATCTTTGCTAATTACTTTAATCCCAGACCTTAACAACCTATTTCATCATTCCTTAATCATTTATAACACAATGTACCTTGTTAAAACCTTTGAAGAACCCGTCGAACCCAAAATAGACCCGGTTTGCTTCTATGACCATTTTAACCCCTCTAAATTGCTACCATGTACAAATGACCACCCAAGAACTCTTCTAGAAACCTTCAAGCAGCTTATGCACCTACTTAGACCAATCCTTGGTCAAAATTAAAGGCACATGGCCTTCTTTTTGCTCCAATCAGCCGCGAACACCCAAACACCCCTAAAAACCTTCCACCTTGCAATCCTACCACCTCTAGACCTCAAGACTCATCATGTAGCTTCAACACATCACCCCCTAGCTGTTACACACGTCCTATATCAGATTCATAAGCTTCCTTAGTCATCTATGCTTCATTTGGGTATAAATAGGAGCCTTATGTGTTCATTTCAACTCGCACCACATCTCTTCTCTCTCAAACCCAATTGGCAGCAATCCTTTGCTCCCTTATGATCCTAGGATCATTAAAGAAGTTCAAGAAGTGAAGCCCTGAAGAATTGAAGCCCCGGAGTAAAGATACAAGGCGTACGAGTGGAAATACTACCCGAAATGACCCATTTCCACCATTTTTGATCATTGAAGCTCAAACCCAGGTTTTGAATGTTCTACTTCTGCTACTACACCCTTATAATGTTCATATGATCCTAAATATACTCTTGTTAAAGTTTCATAACTCAATTCATGCTCATTTTCCGTTTTGATCCAAAACCGTACACCCTGAAAACCCTAATTTCGCGTTTTTTATTAAACTAAATGTTATAATGGTTAAAATTTGTTATAATCTATCCTAGCATTCTTAAAACTATTTTTCAAAATACACTTTATTTGATTAATGAAAGGAATTTGAACTTAAAACCCGCGCGTTTACGTTTTGAAACCCTAATTTGACCCGTTTTGTTTTCTTAGCTTAACGAATCATTATTGTTAACTTGTGTGCGTTAAAAAATTCATATTTTAGTTTATTTAACTTATAACTGTCTATGAAATGTAAATAAGCTTGCATGACAATTTGGACATGTTTTGTAAATATAATCCATGCAAGGGGTATATATCGTAACTTCGGAAAACTTATAACTAACACCAGGGACTAAAAGTTGTCATTTTATCAAACATATAAATCAGGGATCTATTATGTCACTTTTCAAAGTCCAAGGTTTTTACTTGGTATATTTTCAAAAGTTGGAAGGACCCCAAAGTCGTAAAAATGGCAACCCTAGGGGGTCTACTTCGCAATTTCCAAACGCAAGGGTTCAAAAATGTAAATTTTGCACTAGAAAAACTTAACAAACTACAACCATCTCCATCAATACCTAAAACCAATAACCCACACCACCCCCCCCCACATACCCTCCAATCCCACCACCAACCCAACATCGATCCCCGTCACAACCCACACCTCGTTCGACTCTAATCCCTACATCCCCCACCCGCAACCACCCTCCCCGAGCAACACCGCCAACACCGCCCCTGCCCTCAGATCCACCTCATCCGTCTGCCCCCCACGCTCCCCATCTACTGAGATCAGTGAAGCACCTCATACTATTCACAACTTCAATACACAATATCATCACCTACCCACATATAAGAGCTTCCACTCTCTCATTCCGCTTCAATACAAATATAGTACTAAGGATGCCTAGCACTCTCATCAGAGAAGAGACGCGCTGCTTCTCTCTTGGCTTCACTCGCACGCTTCCACAGACCGCGACCAACGTTGCTTGGGTTTCCCACGATAGAGTTAAAGTGATATCATGCTCGTAGTTCACCCCCAGCTTTACTGAAGGCTCCACTTCACTCGCTAAGCCACTACTGTCGGGATCGCCCACCCCCCCGACACTCGCTGCACTTCCAATACTATAAACGCATCCACACAACCTCCTCATATCCTCACCTCACCTTGTCCACAATATACTCTGATTACCTTCTACCAGTCACTCGCGACGCCAGAGTGTCCTCACACAGTGATATCACCTATACGCTTACTAAGACTCTGAATGAAGTCCTCTATCACTCCATCAGATTCGGCTCGTGACCGTGAGGAACCCACGGCCTTGACACTCCCCTCCACTTTGCTATTCTCAACCTTCCTGGCGTCCACTCGACGAGAGAGTTGCCGTCGTCGCGCTCTCTCCCACTTCTGGCGATCACCTCCTTATTACACCTCTACCACTTTAGGGTCGCAAGCTCTCATGTACACACTCGCCTCTTACCTTATTTCTCTATACTGCTCCCTTTATAAAACCCGCGAGGGACTACACATGCTTGTTACAAACTCTTTAATTACTCTTTATATTATAACAATGTTGATTAACTCTGCTCCAAAGACTTAATGAATTCTCTCCCCACTTCCTATCCATCTCTCTATCGCATCATCCCGTCGCTCACCTACGTGCACCTCACACATCACTCCACCTGAACTCGACATATAGGTCTATGCTATACAACTATATCGCACTATACCCCCTGACTCACTACCTCCTCACTCTCGCATCAGCCGTCAACTACTGCGAGCTCTCATCTATCCCACACTCGCGGCGCTAGTATCTCTCCCCATCTCTCCTCCTATCCACCCCTCAGCTGATCAGACTCTCCTCTCGCGCCGTCTAGTACTGCTCCCACAAGATCTCCCTTGGGTCTCTATCCTCTCCCCTAAAACGACGTCATCACAAATATGATCGCCGCCGTATAATCGTGCTCGTCTTCCAATCTCCAAAACGCAGACCACCACACCTGCTCTGAAGTCCCGCTATCCCCTCACACCCCTCCACCCCACACCAACTCCCGCACCTGTGCCTCGACCTCTCACACCTCGCCTGTCGTCTGCGCGTGAAATCTACCTACCGTCACTCCAACTACTAGATTATCACAGACACCCAGACTCCTGTGCCAAGCCTAACCTCCAGTACCCGACCCGGCGCTCTTAACCGTGAGTTTCCAGCGGTCTACATCTAACTGTACTTGGTTCTCCCAGAGAGAATATAATAACTGTGCCACTACCATGATGTCAAATTACTCCCCTCGCCCAAAAGCCTCCCTAATCGCTATCTTTACTAACCTATCTCCTCACTCGCTACTCGTCCACTACCACTATACACACCTCTCACACAACCTATGGCCGTTCACTCCCACCCAACCCTCTAGCCGTGTTGATCACGCGTTCCTCTCGCAGCTAATTTTATACTCACGGTAATTGAGACAAAGCGCTGCGGTACACGCGAGTGGCAAGAGAGATCCTCGCAAAAAATGTCACAACCTTATAATCAGCGGTGGACCACCGCGAACTCTGTGACGTCATTACATCCTAACAATGCCCACCCCCCTGCCTGTTTCTGTCCGCCTCCGGGCCTCCACTCTGAACAAGCTTGTGCTAAAACACTCCTAGCACGCCTACTAAGATTCGCCCTACATCGCAGCTCATAACTACATTCTTGCTCCACACATCTCCACCACCGCGTCCCCCCTTCGCGATACGTCTAGCTATTCAAATGCTTCTCATGATCCCTCTCGCTTCGCCGTATCATGACCAGCTTATTCCCCTAGACTTATCTTCCTGCTGCTAGCAGTTGCTGTAACAACTTGGTGCGCGCGCCTAAGATTGGTATCAGCGCCATGGTTATAGAAAACAAGGTCAAAACCTTAACTATACCACCATTTCATTTTTTCAGCCATCAACAGATCCCTACGTGCAACTACATCGGAACAACGTAAGTAATACTGATACTATACTCTATTATACTATTACATAAATAACTTATGTTATTTACACCAAACCGGGGTTGTTTTTCAGATGATGTCTTTCCCAACCACTCTACTTTCCGCTAATGAGGGATGCTGTTTTCCTCTTTGAATATCTCATACCAACTCCCCATACTTCGGTTTACGGATTATTTCTCAGCTTCTCGGAAGCAGTTCTTTTACATGACACTAGGTACACGCTCCTCCTGTACCCCCACCACACTTTCCTTTTCACTCCCCCCCCGCCACAGTGCCCCCTTTCTCGTGTCACGATATCTATAATTAACGCATACACCAGATAATCCCTCGCGACCCACCACCGCTATCTTCATCCTCCTCACTCCTCGTCTCACATATCCCTCGGGCTTGCGCAAAGGCCATCTGTACAAGCCATTTTATGCTAGGACCAACACCTATCTCTCATCTCTACCAGACTCCTATTACTTGCCCAACAGCCCTATTTTGAATCCCATCCTCCGATATTACCCACTATCACTTACTATTTGATCTTCAGATATTTCTTTGTTCCTGAAGACACTATTACCACCTAAGAAACGCAATATGGTTCTCACTCTTTTCCTCAATACGTCTACCTCCCTAATTCATAATGGAATCACCATATCCTGTGATTTGGTATCACTCTTTTCAGTTTTACTCCTACCCCACCTCAAATATTTGAAATAGTAAAATGTTCAGATAAGATGTATCTGAAACATCATGAGGGACAAATCGAAGATATTTTGAATTACTTAGATGAACTCTATCTTCACCACATCGAGAAAATAGAGGAAGAACGTATTGATAGAATGATCATACGAAGGAATAGTGACGAACTAAAGACCGAACTTAAGAAAATCCGTACTCAGATCATCAAACTTCAAAAGAAGCGGTTAGGGCAAAAGGATAAGATTGCCTTTGCTCACTACAGAATTTCCGATCTTGAACGAATCATTGAGAAAATCCAAGATCGTCACCAAACAAATCAGGAAGTTCTTTAGGATGTCATCTACCAGCTCAAAATCATCAACTCTTAAACTAGTTATAATTTATCCTAAGCCACGGGATGTGTGGTATAAATAAAAACGCTTGTCAAATCTTGACTATGTATAGTAAAAAGGGCAAGTTATTTATAAAGGAAATCCTGTTTCATACCTTATTGTTTCCAACTTATCTCTCTCTTCCATCATCATCTCCATCATTTGTATCATTATCTCCGTCTTCATGAATCATACCATAACCTCTAAGTGCTTTAGCATCACATTCTCTTACTTTTTAAAAACTTATGATGTCATTCTTATTACGTGTTATCTTATGTTGATAGGATGCCTCCCAAAAGGACGTCAACATCCAAAACACCAGCCATAACTTTGGATGCCATCCGGCAACTGACTGCTGATTTTACTGCAGCCCTGGAAGCACAGACTGCTGCCATGGCAAGTGCTAGTAATCTTACTGGAACTCCTGCAGTAAAAACGGGAAACTACAAAGAGTTTATCAGCTGTCAACCTTTCTGCTTTAATGGTACGGAAGGAGCAGTAGGCCTTATTCGCTGGTTTGAACGAACCGAATCAGTATTCTCTCGAAGCAGATGTGCTGAGGAAAATAAAGTAACATTTGCTACTGGTACTTTAACTGACGATGCCTTATCCTGGAAATGCTATGTAACCTATGGGAATAGAGCAAGCTAATCTAACCACCTGGACTGAGTTAAAAAGGCTTCTGACAAACAAGTATTGTCCCCGGACTGAGATCAGAAAAATGGAAGAAGAACTTTACAATCTGAGTGTAAAGGGAAATGATCTTAAACCTTATGTTAGAAGATTCCAAGAATTAACCACCTTGTGTCCAAACATGGTGCCAAACAAAAATGACGAATCGTGGAAGCTTTTATCGGAGGTCTACCTCGAATGCATTGAGAAACGTTATGCCTCGAAAAACCTCAAACTTTAGAGGAAGCATTTTTCAACATATCCCAGAGGTTAATGGATCAGATAATAAAACGCGATTCTGTGCAAGAAACCAATGATCATAAACGAAAATTAGAAGATAAGAGAAACACCATCGACAACAACAATAACTACCCCAAATACCACAACAACAATAACCACTTCAACAATCGCAAAAATAACAACTACCAAAATAACCACAACAATCACAACCGTAATGATGATTACCACCACCAGCAGAATAGAAGACAAGAACCTGTTAGGACTTATCTCCAAAGAGACATGGAAACCTTCCTTTGTGTACAAAATGCACACTGCATCACACAGGAGATTGCACTGTCAAGTGTCGAACTTGCAACAAAGTGGGTCATCTGACCAGAAACTGCAGAGACAAAAGATCAACCGCTGAAAACAACTCTTGAGTATATTCAACTCTCATCAGAATCTTCTTCAATCTAAAAACCCCAATCATCAATCTCATCGTCTGTTCTTTATTCTATACAAGTATTAGCATAAGTATCAACTCTTTTTCATATGTGAAGTTCGTATGTAAAGTTATCCATGAAATAATAAAGTGATGATTTTGTTACATCTTGTTATCTGATGATATCAAAACTCGACATCGTTTGTCAAATTCTACTATTTCTATTATGTTCAAACTCTAAATACTCTCCTCATACCTTTGCAACATAAATTTTCATCCTCGATTATATGGGCGTCAATACAATCATATTTTGAATTTAATCCCTAAAAAGAAAACAAAACAATTCATTTTCTACACATTACCATATTGTGTTTTTATGCTTAGGTAAGACGATTTATGATCATCTTATTGAAATGAATTAGGTCACTTCTTCATTTGAATAAGGAAATTATAAATCCCTGAACTATGAATTTATAAATTCTCAGTTACAAGGAGTTGGACGCTTCTTTTTGTAAATGACTAATTATAAATAAGTAGGCTTAAGTATATAACATACGTACAAACAAGTTTCTTTCAATCTATTTGTTATAAAAAATCCTTAATCATTATCATTATTACCTTTATTTTCATATTACCTACTCATTCTGTTTCATTTCGACAAAAATCTATAGCTCACATATGTTGGAAACACTCTCCACATTCTATTCATCCTTGACATCACTCATTCCATGATTTTTGTATTCTAAAATTTTTCTATATTCTGTAACGTAATAACAAGGAAACACATAAGAATCTATGCAATATCAATTATTTCAATACAATATAGGGAATGAAAATTTTGATTAAGACTTTGCTAGTATTTATTATGTTGATGTTAACTTTTAAAGTGAATGAATAACGATTCCTACGATCCGAGTAGCGCATCGTATTACATCCATAGATTCTACAGAATCTAGAGGAATTATATTGCTGTCACCAAGAGGGTATGATCTTGAAATAAAGTTAGGACGTGTGAAAGGAGGTAATTATAATTATGGTGTACAACATAATTATAAATGCATCACATACGTGAACTTGTGACCTTGATTAACCTAAATTCATACCAGTACCTATCTCTAAACAATACCACTATAACTTACAATTAAATCTCGGGATGAGATTTCCTGTAGGGCGTGGAGGACTATAAAACCCAAGAATTTCACAACTTATTTTTACTATTATCAAAATTCTTCGGGAAATGTTTAGTTTTATTAAATTACTTGCATTGTCAATATTCCTGTATGTCTAGTAACTTAACATAAAAACTTTTTTACAGTAGACGAGCTCACGCAACCTATCTATGGCAATCCTGTCTTCATATATGTCAAGCAAATATTATAAAATGTCAAGTCAATATCTTAATATCCTTATTACAAAGTACATTATTCCTATAATGTACTATTTACAACGTTATATCTAAACGGGCTTTAAACCATTATCATGGAAGGGTTAACTCCTTAAGTGAATGCACAAGCTACTAAAGCATATGTACAAGTAATATGATATCTCAATTAAAAAAATAAAATCTCTTCAAGTCAAAGTACAAGTCTCTAAAAGCTCAATGTACAAGTCATTAAGCATGATCTCTAAAATAGCCGTTTTACCTCCATTTTTATTCTAATTTCTTCACTACCACTTAAGCAAGCCCATCAAATCAATGTTACAATATATACCCTAATTTATTCCATTGAGAACCAAGCCGATCTGTTCCTGAATCGTAGCGTAGTGTCATGAACCAAGTTAGACAGTACGGACTTACTCGCAACTAGAATGACATCGTGCAAGTTCATAGAATAAAGACCTATTGAGACAGAAAAAGTTACCCGCACAGAGTCACAAGAGCGACTCTCGACTCAGCTCTACACAGTAAAATAGTAAAGGTCACACCACCAGGGTACAATCGCCCGTGGAGAGAAGCGGGCTCACCTCTCGTATCGTATAATTCCCCTCCTCCCACACCTCTTATCAATTCACTCTCCTCTAATAAGTCTCACCCTCATAACTTATTTTACACATTTCCACTATCAAATACTATTACAATCATTATTTAATTAATACTTCATCCATTTTACTTCACTTGTACGTGTTAAACACATATCCTAGAAACCCTAAATGGACCTAATTGGATTCATTTAACCCGTATTTTACTCGTTTTACCATTCTAATCCCAAATAACCAACCAAGGGCATTATAAACAATTAAAATGAGGTTTACAATCCTTTATCTATCATTAACACTTGGCATAGTGCAGAAATCAAAGCCTAGAAAACCTTAATGAATTAGAAAAACCTCTACATTCATGAACCTAATATGTAACTTTGACCGTTTTCTCAATTTCAACCCATTTATAAACTTAAACCAATGGACCAACTTCATTCGATAATACGTTAAATTAAGTCCTAGGATTTGTATTCCATCTTCTAAATCAAGGGAGTATGCAAAATATAAGCCAAGAAAGTCAAGATAAACCTAAACGAGCCTAGTTGAACCGTACTCCAATTTCTTCATTTTAATCCGTTTTTTAACCCAAACGAAATTGATAATATTTGCTAATCTTTAATCCGACTTAATAACTATTTCATCTATCCTTAATCATTAATAAACACAATTGTACCTTGGAAGAAATCTTTGAAACTATGCCGAGCCCAAAACAGACCCGCACCCCATTTTTGGCTTCTTTAACCCATTTTAGCCCTAACCATGTGCAAGGCACTTGCATAAACTCCTTCTAGACACCTTGTAGCAGCTCACCCACCTGCTTGAACCTTCTCTTGGTCGAAATAAAAGGCACATGGCCTTCTTTTTGCTCCAATCAGCCGCGGACACCAAACACCCCTAAAAACCTTCCACCTTGCAATCCTACCACCTCTAGACCTCAAGACTCATCATGTAGTTTATCACCTTCACCCCCTAGCTGTTACACACGTCCTATATCAGATTCATAAGCTTCCTTAGTCATCTATGCTTCCAAAATAGTATAAATAGGGTCCTTATGTGTTCATTTCAACTCGCACCACATCTCTTCTCTCTCAAACCCAATTGGCAGCAATCCTTTGCTCCCCAGAGTAAAGATACAAGGCGTACGAGTGGAAATACTACCCGAAATGACCCATTTCCACCATTTTTGATCATTGAAG